>JAATLQ010026636.1:6981-45577 GCA_013421005.1 Heliconius erato x Heliconius himera
AAGCACGTTTTTAGGCATTTTTATATAATCTATAAAATAATCAACATTTTCGGGCAAGTTCAAGTCGTACTCATGCCCCGAGAGTTTTCGTACCAGTTTCATGAAAGGAGATACACCAAAAGAATAACTAATTAAGTTGTCATTTTGTATCAATTTAAGTACAGATTAAAATTTGTACTTAATGGTTTTTTCTGTGACACAAATACAAATAAGTAGTCAATTTTTGAAGAATAATTTTGTAATTTTCCTTTATACGTGCCGTAAGTTTTAACTTCTTAATAAATTTCGAAATTGTATATCAACGGGAAGTACCCTATAGTTATGATAGAAAATGCGACAAAAAACAAAGCATAAACTCTCATATTTCATCGTCATTTGATTGCGATGATTTAGAAGATAGATTTTCGTGCTCTAAGGGAATATAGACTTGAACATTGAGGTATCTAACCTTTAACCGATCTTGTACAAAATAATCTTGACAGACGGACAGACGGACAAACAAAGTTATTTTATAAGAATTTTGAGGTATGTACCCTAAAACACCCTTGGCACATACATACATGCACACATTTAACATACAGGTGCAATAGTGCAATGTCGGTACGTGTCGCTTGTAAGTTATGAAATAATACTGCGGGATATTTTTATAAACAGTGTCAGAGCATTTTTTCTTGGGACAAAATTTTTTAGAGGTTGCTACCAAAAGTGATTTTTTTATACGTTTCTTAAAAAAATATTGATAACATAAACTAACGAACGGACTGAAGAACCTATTCAAAATATTTCTTTGAATATTAAGTCATTCTTTATCACTGTGTTAAATAATTACGAATTAAGCTAGACTGTTACGAAGGTAATCTTCACCAACAATTCAATTTAGTTTACTTTGTAGTTAGTACTATGAACAATTGTACTTTAAAAACGTAACGTATCATGTGTAGTCAATAGATATCATTGCGTATGTTTCTTTTTTTTTCAAATATAAATATCTTTAAAACTTTAAGTACATTATTTTTTGATAAAGTGAAGCGATTACAATGAAATAAACACTAAAAGCTACTTTGATTTATTTGTAATTTTTATGTATAAAAGTTGCTTAAATTTATTGTGTACTTTTTACATGATACGTGTTCACTTAAACAGACAAACAGATAAACAAACAAACAGACAAAAAATCCAAAAAAGTTGGAAATGGATTCTGTTAATTATCCTTTAACACCCTGGCTAATTTTTTTTTAAATATTTTCAATGTACAGAAACGTCTTTTCTACAGATTTATTATAAGTATAGATATTTAGTTTAGTTTAGATCCAGTTAGTAGAATTTTAATCATATTACATTTCATAGAAAAAAAGCGAAGTCGCTTAAGGAGAAGGCGAAAAAGGATCATGAAAAATTACAAAAACAATACACGAAACGGCAAAGTAAAGCCGAAATCTTAGCTGGAAAAGAACTTAAGAAGCTGACGAAGGAATGGGACAATGGTTACGAAGAAACTAATACAATGCCTCATAGACCTAGTAATGTGTTGATGGCTCTTAAACAGAAGATGACGAGGTCGTCCAGTCAAGGTAACGTTGAAATTAGGAAGTCAGTTTACTAAAAAAAATTGTAAAATAAAACTTAAATAGTTTAGTAAAAATAACATTTAGTTTTCTGCAACTACATTTTATGTTAAAAATTAAAAAATCACGCTGTATCCTGCACACGACAGGGTAGCCAGAGAAAACCTAGTGTTAACACACTCCGTTGCCCACTTTCCGTCGAATTCAGTATGCATTGCGTATTGAATGCGAAACTCAACGCCGCGCTTTGCCTCGACACCAGAGCAAAGAAATGGAAATATATAAAACTAAATAAATATTGCATTTCCTCGAGTGGGTATCGAACCCGATTTTATATTAAGAAGTGGTAGTGGTCAAATATAAAAAAAAATTGTTACAATTAAGTTACTTTACAATTTAAATATTTCACGAGTCAGATTACGATCACGAAAGTGATAAAAAAGTGACTTTTTTGATCACTTTTAAAATGAAACACGTTAGTGCTAACTAAAAAAAAATATTACAAATACAATTTCTTGATCTTGTGAAAAATAAACCTTTAAAATTTTCATCATAAATTTTCGGCACTTATAAATTTAATCAATCTTTTTTTTTATTTTTATTTATTGTATCCCGCACACAGCAGAGTAGGCAGAGGGAATCTAGTATTAAGACACTCGGTTCCCCACTTTCTGCCGAATTCTGGAGGAATTGGGTGTTGAGTGGCAGAACTCAACGCCGCGCTTTACCTCGACACTAGAGCGAAGGAATGGAAATATAAATTTAAGTAAATATTTCATCTCCTCGAGTGGGGATCGAAACCACAAATTAATCAATATTTTGTTTATACAATAGGTAATCTATTAGACGACCAGCCTCGACCAACATACAGTGCGTTAGTAGGAACAGTGAACTCTGGCGCCCGAGGACGAGGTGCGGTATACAAGAAGGCTTTAGCCAGCAAACTTAGAAATGGCACTTTGGGAAAGAATACCGCTAATAAAGATGATTTCAAGGTAAGTACTCAGTTATAGTTATTGCTGGCATCAATGGCCAATCGTGGCGCAGTGGCACAAGCGTGTGACTGTAAACCCGACAGGTTGTGAGTTCGATATCCACTCGAGGAAATTAAATATTAAATGTTTTCACATCTTCGCTTTGGTGTCGACGCAAAAGCACGGCGTTGAGTTCGACAACTTGACAACACGCAATGACACAGAATTCGGTTGAATGTGGTGAGTGGAGTGTCTTAACACTAGGCCCCCTCTGCCTACTCTGCCATATGCGGGAAACAGCGTGAAGGTGGTTTATTTTTATTTAATTATCTGTTTTCGATAGCGTATGTGATGATTGCTGAGGAGTAGTAACATATTAATTGTAGTTTTATCTGTGGAAGATTTTAAATAAGACTTATTTGTAAGAACCTAAGAGATATTCTGGTTTATATCTCTTTTTAGAATATAAAATATATCTTTAATAATTAATTAATTCCAGGTGGGAGAAACGGAAACAACAGGTCGTAGGTCAGTGACATCGCTGAGTGGTTTGCGACGTGATTCAGAAGTGATGTACGTCGGTACTTTCGGAGCTGGACCCCAACAACGAGGGGCTGTAGCAGATGTGTTCAGTGAGGCTGATGATAGGAAACCGGCTTTGACGAGGTTTTTAAAATATTTTTAATATTTATTAGTATTAGATTTGATAATAGTACTGACATTTAATTTAAGTGAACGACAAAATCAATTTAATCATGATGTACTAAATATTTTTTTTAGTAAAACAACATTAACTAAAAAAATATTAAGCAAAATTACAAGAGAAATCCTAATAATGAATCACTTCATCAGTCAGTATGTATTCCGTTTCCTTCCTCTTTCTTGATATTTTAGTTTTTCTTTTTTGTTAAAGCTAAGACGTTGCTCTTCGTCGTTTTGTCCGAGCGAAGAAATAAAAACAATATATTCCCCTGAATGGAACTCGAACCTATCACCGTCGCGTTAACAGCTGACTGTTACAGCGTCTGAACGCTGTGACTGTGCGCCACGAGCTCCTCAACCTTTTCTTTGTCACCTCTATACATACTATAATAATATTAATATTTTTTAGGTCCGCGAGTCAGCCAGATTTCCTAGCAGCAATGCAAGGTGAGGACAGTGGCATCGGCCAAGAAGTTCTTCTACAGGAACCTGCCAGTATCTTCGACAGACCAGGTTTTGGAAGTGTAGCATTTAGGTTTGTATATTATTCTGTTTGTATGTTTAAATACACGCTTTTATTTTGTTTTAGTATATAATTTATTATCTGTTATTTTTTTTATTGTATAATAATAAAAAAAGGTAATATTTGTAGTTATTTTATTACCAAAAAATTTGCGGCTGATAAAATATGTAAAAATTCATACAGTTTATTATAGACACATACCTGACTTTGGAAAAATATTAATAAATGTACATTTATTGTTTGTTGTGCTAAGAGAAAAGCGAAATATATTAATGGATTTATAAAATTCAACGTCGGAGTCCGTCGTAACGCAAAAGACAGCGTCTGATTTTGAACGCCATGGTTGTGAGTTCAATCCCAACTGAAGAATGATTCAATTTAAATTATTTTAATTCCCCTAACCTACTAGCCAAAGCGAGACGTTGATTTCGGCCTAAAACTAATAACAGTTACTACATCTATATATATCACAATTATCAAAATTTTTCATGTATACAAAATTACAAAACTTTAATAACCTTACAAAAAATATTCCTTATATTTTTTTTAATCAGCTTCACGCTGTATCCCGCACACAGCAGGGTAGGCAGAGGGAACCTAGTGTTAAGACACTCCGTTCCCCATTTTCAGCCGAGTTCTGGAAGCATTGCGTGTTGAGTGGCGGAACTCAACGCCGCGCTTTGCCTCGACACCAGAGCGAAATGAAAATATAAATGTAAATAAATATTTCATTTCCTCGAGTGGGGATCGAACCCACAACCAGTCAATTTTACAGTTACACATTATGCCCCTGCGCCACGACTGGCCTATTGGCAATTAAATACATCGAAATATAATCAAGAATTAAAACCCACAACTACATATCCCCAGGCGGTCAATAACAGCTACACTGAGTGCGTTACCAGCGAGTGAGGAACTATCTATCGGGTCAGCGGGTTCATTGGCGAGACACGCCTACCAACCTGCTGAGTGGGCTTCTACACAGTCAGGTCAGTTACTTATTTATTGCCTTTTCAATATATACGTTTATTACAAAAAAGCAATAAATGTTACATTTTTAAATATAAAATATTTAAAAATATAAAAAAACGCTCTTCCGAGAGTGTATTTTTTTATCAAACTAGCCTTCGTATTGTGTACACATTTTTTTTTATTTTTATTTAGTTTTACACTGTATCAAACAAATAGCATATATAGGTTTCATCTGGATCCTAGTGTTGAAACTTCGTTCCACACGTACCGTCCAATTTCCAAAATATTTAGCTCTGAGTGGCAGAAGTCAACGCCGCGCTTTGTCTTATTAAATAATTAGTTTCCGTATGACAATCAAACCCACAACCGTCGTGTGCCTCCGTGCCACGACAGCCCCGTCTAGTATTTTATTATCTTTTTAATTAATAAGCTGACCTTGATATTAAAGTCAGAAAACTTTGTAAATTTTGTATTTTATATATGAATATGTATTATTATAGAAGTTCCATGTAAAAAATTAAACATAACAAAAGTGAACGGTTGGATAAATTCCAAGAAAAGGACAACGAAAAAAATCGTATAAATAAATTTTCATAATGTAATATGAAAATTTATTTATGCGATTTTTTCTTATTTTAAATTCTTATTTAATAATTTAAATTTATATTCCTTCCTTCTGCCTACCCTGTTATGTGCGGGATACAGTGTGAACCTTATCCGTGATGACGCAAGGGCCTTCGCTAGGTCGATTCTCACCAGGGGGAATGAAATATTTACTATTATTATATCATTTACCCACTCTGGTAACGAGACAAAGCGCGGTGTTCACTTCCGTCACTCAAAACGCAGTACCTCAAGAATCCGGAAAGTGGAAAACGGAGTGCCTTGACACTAGATTATCAGCTTTCCTCTGACTACTTTGTTATGTGCGGGATACAGCGTGAACCTAAAATAAAATAAACTATTTAAAGGCCGTCGTGACGCAAGGGCTTCAGATAGGTTGATTCTCAATCGAAGGAATTAAATATTTACTATTATCATTTTCTCACTCTGTTAATAAGACAAAACGCGGTGTTCAGTTCCACTTCAACACGCAATACCTCAAGAATCCAGCAAAAAAACTGGGGAACGGAGAGTCTTACCACTGGGTCCTAGGGTCACTGCCTATCAACAAAACAATCTCTCTTATTTTTTCAGGCAGTTCAACTATAACTTCAGATGAGGAAGCCGAAGTTGAAGAATCAGGATATTCGTCACTAGAACGTTTCCTTACCGCCTGGGGGCTTTCACAGTACATACAAAAGTTTAAAGACGAACAGATTGACTTAGACGCTCTAATGTTACTAACTGAAAGTGATTTAAAGTCATTGGGACTCCCACTTGGCCCGTACCGGAAACTGGTGACAGCCGTACAAGAAAGAAAACAAGCACTGTCCCATCCAGGACCTATGATTGACACGGCCATATAATATTTGTTCTTTAAATGGTCATATTTTAATTTCTTATGTATGTATAATGTATTAATTGATGACAATAAAATATATTTTATTTTAGTAAAATTTTATTCTATTCATATGTATTGATTTAATTTGATTTTTAATATTTTTAATTCATTAATTTAATACACTGTTTGTATATTTAAAAAAAAAATGAATAAATAATATTGCAGTCTTATCAGGACATAAAATTTTATATTTAGGTAAATTTATAAATCATTTCTTAAAAATAATGAGTAATTTTCATTTAGTAATTATAAAATAAGTTGTTGAAGTAGACTTTGCTAAAATAAAGGTTGGACAAAAATTATTGTATATCTCTTTCTAGAACTGTGTATGATTACAATAATTTCACATTAAATAAATTCACATTTCAATGCAATAAATAAAAAATATATGCTTTAATGTTATGTATAAGATACTACAGTCTCCATTTTGCATGTTGAGTGATGCAACATGTCGCCACGCTTTGCCTTACAACCAGGGCGAGGTATTAAAAACTTGAACTTTACTCCTTTATGAAATTATTTTACTTTTTTATTAAAGTGTGAAAGTGTTGTTTGTGATAATTATAAAATCATTTATAAATAGTTACAATATCGTCGCTGCACTTTATATAAATTAATAAGTAAAGTTTTAGCCAATTCAATAAAACAGTTAGCTAGCTTTGTAGCAATTTTGTAAAACAAAATGCTTTATATAATATATAACTTTTTATTTTTGAATTGATTAAAATTTAAACGGAAGAATGCTAAATCTAATCGCTTAAGAAATCGAATATCAAATCGATGAATCGGGTTTCTGAGATTAGCGTACACAAACGCACAGACAAAAATAAAAAAAAAACATTGCGATGTAAACGGCCATATATTGTTTAATGTTAATGTAGAAATACGATTTTCTCAGGATATAAAGGGACTGTAGAATTTGCTATATGATTAGAATTTCAACTCCATATCTCAATTCGTTCGTTCGTTCGTGCGTTCATGAGATAAAGGCTCTTGACAGACAAACAGATGGACAACAAAGTTGTCTTATAAGGAAAAAAATCCTTAAACGCACGGAAAACTAAAAAGATTTTTAAAAAACCTCTCAAAATTTTAACAGAGCGGAATTAGAACCAGTATTTCTTGGAAAATCAAAGAACTTATTAATTTATATTATTGAGAAACAAATAAATAATATATTTACGTATTACATTTTGATTCTGCAGCAACGATAAGAACTTAATTTCTATGTTTTTGCACTAGTTTTGTCATTTAAATATATGAGATTGAGATGCCAATGTAAGTTTTTTATTAATAAGTGATGTGATAAATGCACTACATTCCATCCATTCGCCATATTAAGTATTTTACTGTATTTTATATAATATTATAATGAAATACATAAGGTTTTATAAATATTACATGTTTTATTTCATTTAAACATAAGTAAAAGGAAAGAAAAAACAATTTCAATTTTACAATTTTTATTATTCGATATTTAAATACAAATCAAATGGAAAATATTCTAGAAAAATCTCCAATAATCATAATAATATTAATACAATAATACCGAAAAATACATCTAAGATTGATTAATTTACAGTGTTGCTTAACTAAATCATTTGTTTAAAAAAGTGACTATGAAATATTACATACAATATATTCCACAAACCTATTTAGTATAAGTGTTAAGTGAGCTTTTACTCTGTCAAGGACGGATTATAATTTCAATAATATTCCAACCAATACATTGTGTAATATAAAAAAATACTATAGAAAAAATGTTTATATAAAACATTTTTGGTCCAGTAATATAAAAAAGTTATCAAAATTTCACATACTTACAAATCATTACAGGAAGTATTTTTTTAAAATAAAATTATTATGCAAGTTCCAATTATATATATTCTTAAGATAATTCGATGTTTATTCAGATTAAAACTACTTGTACACCCATACTCAGAAATGTCAATTAATGTCACTTAACTGCTAATTGACGTTTCTGAGAACAGCATATAAACAATTTCGATAGACAATCAGACTAACTTTTTGATCAACGTTATATTTAACTACGAGATATGTTTTATTCTTATATATTATTTATATATACGTAAAATGAGCATTTAAAAGAAAGGTAATAAAAAATCCTTTCAAGTAATTTAACATTAGGTCTTACGCTAACATTTGTTTTGCAATAATGGCGGAGTCTTGACGACTTGCTCCTAAATTAAAGTACTTTATCATCTAATAAGTACACTTTGATTTTTATTTATTTATTTATATATACCTACTAATATACTTATTAATATAATTCGTTTGTTCGTACAGTTTTATAAAAAAAATGGAAACAATTATTAAGTGACGGTGGTGTCGGAGTTTCGTAAAGCCGTGCGCAGAGGAACTGCAGTCATTCGAAGTTATTCATTTAAAAAATTAAATAATCTAATACTAATATGTCATTAAAAATCAGTTCCTAACGAAATTATATCATTATAATTAACATAATAAAGTCTGTTCACACAATCAGATCATTATAAAACAAATCGATCAATCTAAAAGCACCATAAGCTTCGAATAACAGCAAATTCCCAAATAAAAACGTGCCAATAACTTACACAAAACCAGATTCGGGTCACCCATTATTAAAAAGCGTGTATTTTGAATAGAATTCAATGAAAAAATCTTCTTTTTTTTTTAGTAAAAAGCATCTATGGGCGTGGCGTCACATTCCGCTGTGACGGCGTTGTTCGAAACTCGTTACCATTTAAAATTAGAACACTCGCTTCAAAACTACCCTTTTTTTACTATTTAAATATCAATTTCAATACATGAATGCTAAAAACAAATTATTTTTCGATTGCTTTTTCTTATAACGACCGAGTCTACAGTTATCGTCATGATAATATGCGTATTCTGGATACGGAATATACGCCCCGGTTAAGGGGTCCATCGGAACCATTATTGGTAAATCCATCATGGAGGCTGGTCTTTCATCTGAACCGGAATCGTATTTGGGTTCCGCATATTGGGGACTAACGCTTTCCATTTGATTCGATATATCCTGACTTTGATTGCATACTGGTACAGATCTGCTAGTGTCCGCTGAGACGTTGGACCTTGATCTCATCATGGGTCTGGTTGATGAGAAATCAGTTGAATGCTGTATACTCTTCGATCTCGGTCGCGGTATTTCGTCGATCCTAGACAACGTTAGCCTTCTTATCGGTCTGTAAACTTTCTTATCGCTTAAAAGCGGTCGTTTAATGTTCCGGTGGGAGTTGTATGTTAATATGGACGGGTTGTTTTGTTGTGGGGAGTTTCTCGCGGGTGCCTGCGGTGCGGGCGCGTTGTACGCCACCAAGTCCCTCATCTGGTCGCTTGATCAGTAGTTGTAGGGTCCGTACTGGGAGCCGTGGTAGTAGGGGCCGGGGGGGTACGCCTGGGGCGGGGGGTAACCGGCGTACGCGTATTGCTGCTTTTGGGGGTACACTGAAATGTTCGAGATTATGGTTAGGTTTTTTGTTTTGGTAGTATAATGTAAATATGAATCATTATATATTTTTTAAATAGTTAAACGTTTTAAAAAAAATATGGAATTTTTAATTAAATAGTTAAGAATATGTCAATGGAAATTTATTTTTTTAATATTTCTTACCAATTGGTGGAAAATATTTATTAAATAAAAGTATTTATTAGGACCACTTCTATTTAACAACGTGCACTTAAGAATTGGAAAAGCAGATTGAAATTTGAAATAAGTATGTACAAAAGAAATTATAATAAAATGGAAATGTGTGTCAGTTTGTATTTTAAGTTAATCAAAACAAAATCGTCAAATGACAATCAAAATTATATCAGCCAATCAATCTTAATAAAACCAGAAAACAAGAAATACACTATAGATTCCTTTTTTCTATCTAATTTTGGAACCTAAAAATAAAACCACCACAAAAACCGCAAAAGCCGTATATAAAATAAGCTACAATCAATGTTACCCGGCATTAAATACTGCATGTTAAGCGCCTCCTCGCGCTCGCGCTCGCCGCGCAAGCAAATGGCGGCCGACGAGAACAAGATGGCGGATAGCAGCGCGAGCCCCACGCCGCACCACGCCACCATGTACGACCAGTCGTACCACACGCGGACGTTATCACGCAATATCTGGTTTATACCGTGTTGTGTGCGTTTCGCGTTTGGCCGGGTTATATGTTATATGAGTATTCGAAGGTGGAGTAATGGCGCGTAATACGGTGTGCATTGGGTGTTTTTTTTTTTGGCCGGGTTATATGTTATGTCGGTATTTGAAGTTAGAGTTGTGGTGTAAAATTCGTAATTCGTGGTGTGTGTGTTTTATATTTGGCCGGGTTATAACGCGTGGTGTGTGTATTTTTATTTGGCCGGGTTATATTGTTTCATCGTGGCGTATTGTTGTAATTATGGCGTATAATGCGAAGGGGTGTGCATATTTATGTTTTTATTTTGGTCATATATTACATAGATATTTGAAGTTGGAGTAATGTCGCGAATTTATTTAACCAGGTTATTTCATTTGATGTAGTAATAATAGCGCATAATGCACGGTCCGTGTAAGGTAATTAAATGTTTTGTAATAAATATAATATTTTAATACAATTTTTTTACATGATATGCATATATTGTTTATATATTTATGTACAAAGCGTGTATATAATGGCGATAAAGGTATAATTGCAACAGTTGTGATGATTTATTTGTGGGTATGTCATTGAAATTTATACGAAATGGTTTGGTAAAAAAATGGTGGTTTTTATATATTTTTATATTGTATGTCAGTGTATGTGTCGAAGATAAAAAAAATTGTGTAAAATAAATAGTAGTTGTGTGAGAAAGAAAAGAGGTTCGTGAAAGGAGTTTGTTATGTTCATTATATACATATCCCATATTAATATATAAGCGAGTTAGTACGGCATTGGCGTAAACCAGATATTAAGTTTTTTTTACGTTTATAATTAATGCATTATCGGTCGCATATCCGTCGTTATACGCAGTAGCCACGTTTCAGAGAAACATGAAAAGAAAAAGAAAGCATTTTGTTAGTATTTCATACTTACCCGTCTTTATAACCTAAGTTAAATCGGCCTTCATCTGTAAATTGTATTATTTTATAAGAAAATGGATTTGTATGAAGTTAAAATACTTATATATAATAATAATATGTAAATCATATTATATGATGATAATGGATTATAAATAATTAATAATAAAATAAATAAACATGAAGGCACATAAAAAATAATTTACAAAAGATCCTCCTATACATCCGTAACCGCCAAGCGTTAATCATTCACCGCTTCACAAAATGGCGGCGCATCTCAAAATGGCGTCGCATCTCAAAATGGCGTCGCATGGCGGTCTAACCTGGCATTATGTACTGCACATTATTCTGTTGCTCACGACGCTTCTCTTTGCTGAGACAAATGGCCGCCGAGAAGAAAAGTATGGAGCTCCCAAAGGAAACACCAACGGACAACCAAGCGAGGATGTACGACCAATCGTACCAAATCGACGAGTAGTCTTTTAATACCTGTCATGGGGTTCAGTTAGATTCTAGCAAATGTTATAAATAGATATGCAATGTGCCGTTGCGGCACAGTGGGACAGTATCTGAATATAAACGAGACGGCTGTAAGTTCGAATTATTTTCACTTTGCTTTGCTTTGCTCGCTGTAGTAAGAGGACAAAACTGATCGTTTAGTTCAGCCACTCAACATAGAATGTGTCGAAAATTGGGTGGTGTGTGGAAAACAGAGTGTCTTAACACTAAGTTCCCCCTGTCTACCCTTCTTTATGCATAATAACTGCGTAAACCTACAAAAAATATATTGAATAGCTAGCTAGTTTACAGAAAGATATGTTATAAAACTTAAAAACCATTATTGTTATTTATACTAACTGAAATCTCTTACGAAACTCATAAAGGGGACACTGAGCTGCATTAACCTTGTAAACAGAGTTATATAATAAGAATTGAAAAAACATAATATGTAATATGTATGTGAATCGGTACTTTTTGTTAATTAATTAAAGTATTTTTAAAAAAGTACCGATTCCTTTCATATAAAAAACATAAAAACTACGTTGCAAATTATTGCGAAATTGTAACAATAGGTTTCATTGTAATATGAATAATAACACAAAATAGAGGGGAATCCGAGAACTAATAATGTTGTTTACATCCTTTATAGCTAAGATTATTAATTGGAATATATAATTAATTTTCCTTAAACATCATCTAGTTCGGGAAACAAAAACAAATATTTGTAATGTTCGAAATAGAATGGTTCCTTTTGAAATGGCTGTAAATCAGCTTCACGCTGTATCCCGCACACAGCAGGGTAGGCAGAGGGAACCTAGTGTAAGACTAAATACTAAATAGCTGTAATGTTCCAAATAGAAGCATTTTCTAAAAATATTGTTTTATTAATTATATGTATGTATAAACTTACATTAGGCCATTGCTGATAATACTCTTCGCCAACAACTTTTTCCTTCTCGTAGAACTCCACTCCATGCCATAATGCCATGGCGCCCGCTGACAGTAAACCTGGAAATTGTTTAAAATTATATGTCTAAATGCATATATTATGTACGTACAAATCATCGTCGTTATCTTAATAATTTTTTTAGGATATTGGTCGTAAGCGAAGTAAAGAGAGGGTCTTATTATAATGACAGCTCTGCTTGATGTGAAAATTGAGAAACACAAAAAAATATTTTTCAGCTTCACACTATATAGGTGGGACCTATAGGGGGATAGCCAGAGGGAACCTAGTATTGAGACACTCCATTTCCGCCAAGTTTTCAAAGCAATGCGTGTTGATTGGCGGAACTTACAGCTGCACTTTTGCCTTGGTACCAGAGCAAGGAAATGAAAATCTCACCCAGCAGGGTAGGCAGAGGGAACCTAGTGTTAAGACACTCAGTTCCCCACTTTCTGCCGAATCCTGGAGGCATTGTTGAGTGGCAGAACTGAACGCCGCGCTTTGCCTCGACACCAGAGCGAAGAAGTGGAAATATAAATTTAAGTAAATATTACATCTCCTCGAGTGAGGATCGAACCCACAACCAGTCGCGTTTACAGTCACACTTTGTGCCCCTGAGCCACGTCTGGCCTCAATGTACCTTTAATATTTGACGTAGACTATATGAGAAGTTGACACTCTCAAACCACAGATAAAACAATATTATTTTCGCAGTTTTTTATAGAAATCTGTAACAAACTTACAAGTAACAAGCATAAGTATGGCGGTGGCTGTTATGTTTCCAGGGCTGCGCTTCCAACAGCCGACCACGCCGGTCCAGAACGCGATGAATAGAGACAGGAACGCCACGATGAACAGCGCCACCGTGGACCGAGCCATGTGTAGCCTGGAATTGGGATGTACCCATTATTATATTAAGAGAGTAAAAAAAACTTCAGCTTCACGCTGTAGCAGGGAAGGCAGGAGCCTAGTGCTAAGACACTCCGCTTCCTACTTTCTGCCGAATTCTGGAGGTTGAGTGTTGAGTGGCTGAACTTAACGCCGCGCTTTGCCTCGTCACCAGAATGAAAAATGAATTATGAAATATAAAAAAGAATTTTGATAAACTGTCCAGATTTTTGATGTATGTGGTTGAAACTACTAATACAACTATTAAAGATATAGAAATTTTCAAATCAAAATCATATGCATTACAAACTTTTAAATGTGGCTTTCTACGATATCTAAATGTATAAATCAAAGAAGTTACTAATATAATTATATTACTGCCTCATTACTTATCTATCTATATATATAAAAGGACTTGTGCTGACTGACTGAGGTAAGACGCACGCAGAGCCGTAACCGCTGATGGTAGAAACGTGAAATTTGGGCAGATGTTTATTTTCATATTCTGGACATCCACTAAGAAGGGAATTTGAAAAATTTTAACCCTAAAGGGATCAAATAGGGGTTGAAAGTTTGTATGGATTTTTTTTTTATCTGTACCGATTTTTATAAAATTTGAAATTCAGACTCTTTAAAATATTCCATTGAACACATGTTTCATGGTTTTTAGGAATTCACCCCCTAAGGGTTCAAATAAGGTTTTGAAAGTTTATATGGAAAATCTTTTTATATAAATTTAAATTCAGACTGTTAAAAATATTTTATGGAACACGTGTTTCGTGGGTTTTTTAGAATTCACTCTTAATAAGCGGGCGAAGCCGCGCTCGCCCTCTAGTAATCTATAAGTTTCAAAGTATTAAAGATTATTTTATGAACTTACAAACGACTTTAGTAAAATTAAACATGGATTTATTTTTTAGTAAGCAAAAATAATTTTAACTACCTTAACAGTAACTAGAAGCATCGGCGTAGGAAAAGGAGGGACCGGAGGCCCCGTGCCCACCCCAGAATAGCCTAGTGCCTACTCCAGATATTTTGCTAACAAAAAATATCTCTAGATACGCCTATGTCTAAAACTTCTAGATTACCTACCTACTTAACAAGCTGTTCCATATATAATACACAAAATTTTAATGTTTCATAATATGCAAATCTTAGTTTCCACTTGTGGTACTCAGGTGGTATTCAATGATAATGAATCTTTGTTACTGTGACGATTGTCAGTGGCGTGCCTATATTTAATTTGAATATTGATTTTTAAGCTCGTATTTTTTTTGGAATGGAATTAAGGAAAAGATTTATTGTTTATGTTTTTAAACTAGTGTTATTTATTTGCTATGAAGAGGAGGTTAGTGTGGGTGGGAACGAAGTGTCTTAACACTAGGTTCCGCCCGTTGCTGCTATATGCGTGATACAGTGTAAAGCTAAAAAGGAGGTTAGTAAAATAAGAAACAAATTACAAATTTGAATATTTTTTGCAATTTAACATTTTAGGCGTATATAGAAATGTTTTCTGGGTCTGGACGTTAAAGATGTTTTCTTTATTTTCCAGGGCAAACTTTTTCTCAGTGAAACTTTTGGGGTGGACACAAGACTATTCTGGGGTGGACACAGACTACTTGGCCACCCCCTATTCCTACGACCAAGCTTTATAATAATTCCCTATGTTTACTATATCTACTCAAACTAGAAGTGATAATACTAGTTATCACATTTATTTATATTTACGCATGTCCTCTTATACTTTTCCCTAAAGTAAATTTTACTATAAGTCTCCCCCGAGCCCTAATCGAATTCACAACCACCGTTCAATACCAAAAACGCGTTAACAACACCACAGAGATAAATATAATTTTGAATATCAATTTCGAACTTTACAGCCATAATAAATAATATAAGCACAGACAATATATCAATTGACTATAGTTAATCAATTGATCAGATTGTGCGACCCACTTCGTTTCCAAGGTCTTATTGCAACGCACACCAATACCGGTGTGTGACCGTTACTGTCGTGGTGTCGATTGCTAATAGCTGGTTGGTAGCGGGTTTATATTATATTTCATATAGAGAGATTTCTAAAACGTATATTAGTGTGTTCTACTTTTTTTTTGCTTTCCAAAATAAATGCTTTATAGAATTCGTATTGGAGATTAATTATATTTGTAGGAATCAGACTGAATGATATGTGTATATTTAATTATGAATTTGGAAGAAAGTAACGAGGTTCTTGTACTATTTGCAATTAAAAAGTTCAAACGTTGTATATTAACAAGAAAATTAATAACAATTGTATTAAAGTTTAGGAGTTGTTTAATAATAAACATGGAACTACTATATTAGATTAGATCTTTAAAAAAATAGAGACAAACGTCAACACATTTTTCTATATACATAAGTATATAAAATATTGTTATTAACACTAATATATAAATCATCTTAACGCTGTATCCTGCACACAGCAGAGGGAACCTAGTGTGAGATATTTAGTTTCCCTTTTTCCATCAAATTCTGGAGGCACTGCGTGTTGAATGGCGGAGTTCAACGCCGCGTTTTGCCTCGAGACCAGAGATTAAATATTTCATTACCTCGAGTGGGAATCAAACCCACAAACTGTCGCAATCACATTATTGTACATACGTATATAAAATAATATTATTGTTATTTTGATACAACTTAATTAATCTATACTATTTAAGGCAAATGTGTTTGTTCACGATAAGGTAATCACTATTACTAATCCAATATGTACATACAAATTGTTTCTGTAAACATCATTATTTTCCGTATAATAAAACGCACTTATATATGAAGACAAAAGAAAAATTGATGCCAGTAGTAAGGCAGCGGTACGAGAATGTTTCTAGTTGTGCATTCGATTCCCACTCGTGGAAATTAAATATTTATTTAAATTCATATTTTCATTTCTTCATTCTGGTGTTGAAGCAAAGCGCAGCGTTTATTTTCGCCAGTTGACAGCAGTGTGAAAGTGGGAAACGGAGTGTTTTAACAGTAGAGTTCCCTCTGCCTACTCAGCTGTGTGCTGAGTAGGCAGGGGTACGGGATACAGCGTGAAGGTGTTTTTTTTTTTAATTTTTTTTACAATAGAAAATTACCTGTTCATCGCATCCTCGGACAGACCTCTGGTCTCGTTGTTTTCATCGGGTATGAAGTAATCGACGTTGCTGCAGTGAGTTTCCACCGGCGACAGGTATATTTCAACTGGAAGAATAGAAAGAAAATATTTTATTAAATATTCAATGCAAAATTAAGCAAAAACATCCATAAAAAATGTGGTTTGGTGATTCAACACATTGCTCAGTATAAGCGATAAGTATGACGAACTTTTAATGATTTATGTTAAGGTTGTATCGACATTCAATGTTCAAAATTTAGATTGTAATTATCATTAAGTTTAATATATTGTACCGCTTGGTGGGAATCGAGTCCACAACCAGTCGATTTTACAGTCACACTTTGTGCCGCTGCGCCACGACTGGTCTCAAATATAAATATGTATTATTTCTATTTCTTTGCTCTGGTGTCGAGGCAAAAGTGGGGCAATGAGTGCCTCCACTAAACACGTAGTGCCTCCAGAATTCGGCGGAAAGTGGGGACCGGAGTGTCATATCATTAGGTTCCCTCTTCCTACCCGGCCGTGTGCGGGATACAAAAACTGATTAAATATTTAATTTACCCTAGTGAGAATCCAAACCACAACTAAATTCTTTTGATTTTGTTTTGTATTGTATATGATATAATTAAATTTATATCCTATTTCTACTTGCGTTATGATTCAAAATTATTTTCAAGTATATAATTATTAATTATTGTTGAATATCAAATGTATGTGTGAGTCACTATTTGCTCACCGTCTTACAACTTACAAGCATCCGTCTACAAATGTCTACAAATTAAAACCGCTATTACAACAGGTTTCAAAATATAACGATTAATTTAACTTCTGATAATATAATTGTAATATATGTTTATTTTATTTTAATGGCGCAGTGGCACAAGAGTGCGACTGTACACGTGCAGATTGTGGGTTCAATTCCTACTCAAGGTGATGAAATATTTAATATTTTCTTATGTCGCTCAGGTAACGAGAATTCCGCCGCCCCACACGCAATGCTTCCAGAATTCGGCAGAAAGTTGGGAACGGAAGTTTGTTAATGAGAACGGAGTGTCTCAACACTAGATTCTCAGTTTCTCTCTGCCCGCCTGCTGCTGCTTGTACGGGATATAGTGTGAAAATATATTTTTTATCAAATTCAATCTTATTTATAAGTATATCTACATATATAATCATTTTAAATAAACTACATCGGTTTCGTTTTTAGAACAACTTCCTGTATTACCCTATGTTATGTTTTTTTATGCAATAAAAATGGATCTTATTGTTTTACTTCCTTAATGCAAAATAACAATGGAAGTGAATAATTGAAATTAAATATTGCATACATAATGATTGAGCGATGTTTATAAACCGGGTAAGTGCGAGTCGGACACGCCCATCGAGGTATAAAGCTAAGTTTGCGGACATAACCACTCATTGTCTATGAAATAAACTACAAATACAAGTCTTTATTAGATATTGTATGATCTATAAAATGTATATATTTTTTCAGTTTCTGGATTTTTTCCTTTATATGTATTGTATATTCTCACTTCGTTTTTATTATGATTACGGTACAATCTCGAGATACATGGTCTTGACAGACGGACAGCATGGTGATCCTTAAAGGGATATTTTTACCTTTACAGGTACGAAACCCTAAAAATAAATATTTTTACACTTTTATTAAAAAAAAAGCAATGTAACATTAGAAGACGTGTCTTCAGCCACATATATTCAAATTGTAAATTGTAATAATGTGAAGATAAGTAATACAATGTCTGGCTATTATTAAAAAAATAATAATATGTGTTGAGGCCAGTCGTAGCGCAGCGGCACGAAGTGTGACTGTAAAACCGACTGGTTGTGGGTTCGATCCCCATTTGAGGAGCTGAAATATTTACTTAAATTTATATTCCCATATCTTCACTCTGGTGTCGAGGCTAAGCGCGTTGTTGAGTTCTGCCACTCAACACGCAATGCCTCTACAATTCGGCAGAAAGTGGGGAACGGAGTGCCTTAACACTAAGTTCCCTCTGCCTACCCTGCCGTGTGCGGGATACATCGTGATATGATTAATAAAAAAGATAAATAAAATAATATGTAAAATTTATCCTCAAATGCTAGCCAGAATTTAGTATATATTTGCTAAAAAAAAATAATTAATGTAATCATATAATTAATTATATTTAAAAGTGTTAATGGAACACTTTCGTTATCATTTAACATGTGTAACACAAAATTGTTTTTATGTCCTTCAATTATACCAAATTGATTTCCTTTCCGTTTGTATACGATAATAATATATTTATTATTATTTATCCTGTTATTCTCATACTTTTAAAGGTTACAGAACAAACATCACGCTGTATCCCGCATACAGCAGGATAAGGCAGAGGGAACCTAGTGTTAAGACACTCCGTATCCCATTTTCCGAATTCTGGAGGCCTTTGACACTAGGGCAAAGAAAATGATAATATTAAGATTTATAGATTATGTAAAATTCTTCTTAAGTTTACCCAACAGTTTATTTGAACGGCTTAGTAATAATTAAGTGAGGTGATGAAAACTCAGATTTAATGCAAACGTCTATTGTATCTAGCTTCTTTTTCACATCACATATTCCCATAGATAAAATATGAACTGCAGTAAGTATAAACTTCGTTGATTTCGTGATACTATTAATAAATTATTTCGCTTTCTTTTACTATTACATTTTTCAATTAATGGATGGATGTAGACGGTTTCCAAGAGGCGCAAGTTCAAATCCCGCTACGTTAAAAAAATTATGTTTTCTAAAAATAAGTTTGGAATAACACTTTAAAAATGTTAAAAATATTTAATAAATCGCATTCTCTCTTGCCAGAAGATAATTCTTAGCAATTAACTTTGGGTAGCGGAAATTTGTAAAAATCTCCCTACAGAGATGCTAACAACATAAGTTGAAACAAGCGTATAAGAATTTCTATGTAGCTTGATGAGAACGTATGGCTTAGTGGTCAGAGCGCCTAGACAGTTTTTCCAAGAGGCACGGGTTCGAGTCCCGCTACGTTCAAGTTTTTATATGTTTTCTAAATAGGTATTTTTCTTTCCTAAGTGTAGAATAACACTTTAAAAATGTTAAAAATTGTATAACACATATCAATCCTTCCTCATTATTGAAATATAAATATTTACAATATATCAATTAATTCATTTTTTACTTATTCTATTATAATATAATAAAAACTCTTCGACCCGATCTAAAGACGACAGAGTTCAACTTCCGACCTTGATCAACATTACGCACAACTATAACAACATTTGTCCCGGTTCTATTAAAGTAAACGATATAGATTTTTTATGTTAATAACACTAAAAAGCTATCTAAATTTAATAGTAGTAGTTCAACAGTATTTTTATCAAAATTAAATAAAAAGTAATGTAAAAAGTAACAATATAGTTATATAACCTGTTGTTATTTATTTCAGAATCTTCAACAAGACCTGAATGGTCTAGATTTTATATTAGTAGCACAAAAGCCAATCATTTGTGAACAACTGTGTCGTTCTCAAACAATTGCAGTCAATAAAGAAAGCGCTATCTGATCAATTGCACTTATTTATTTGGTCCATCAACCAACAAACAGTTAAATAAACATTTTTTTTTATTTCAGAAATATGCTTCACGCTGTATCCCGCACACGGCAGGGTACACAAAGGGAACCTTGTGTTAAGACACTCCGTTTCCCACTGCCCGCCGAATTTTGGGGGCACTGCGTGTTAAAAATGGCGGAACTCACCGCCGCGCTTTGCCTCGACACCAGAGCGAAGAAATGAAAATATAAATTTAAATAAATTTTTCAAACAGTTATATGGAACTAATTAAATATGATTCGATAGATAATTAGAGCTTCACACTGTATCGCACACACCAGGGTAGGCAGAGGGAACCTAGTGTTAAGATACTCCGTTCCCAACTTTCAGCCGAATTTCGCGTCATTACGTGTTGAGTGGCGGAAAAAAAATTAAAATATTCATAAATAAGAAAACATTTTCTCAAATGGGGATCGAACCCACAACCGTCGCGTTACAGCCAAATCTTATGCCTCTGGGCCACGACGATCTCAATATATAAGTAGATAATGAAATTTAAAAAATATTTTTTATTGATGTGATTGAGAACCACGCTTAGCAAAAGAGAAATCAGCAATGTCAGCTCTTGCCATCACCTAGATTGATATCGTAGACGCATTTATCGCACGTTTCCGTATGTTTTTCTTAAGTGTAAATGATATTTATAAAGATAGATTATTTTCTGAAGCCTCTTTCTTCTAAATCATGGAGATCTGTTATGTTTTAAAACCAGATTATTATGTTTTTAATAAGCACTGCAAAATTTTAAGCTATATATCCATCTACCCATGCTTGACGAGTAGGCCAAATAAAAAACCAATTCTGCGGTCGTGGGTATGTTTTCATAATATATGATGTAGATAGAGATCCCAGGGCCCCCAGATTTTGGGCTAATGTATTTAATATATTCATATCTCAACTGTAAGAGGACTGTCAGATTACTATTGCTTTACAAATTTCAAAAATTTTTTTTTTTACTTATTTAAAAGACGTATAAAAATTTGAACGTAGGGGGACTCGAACCCACCTCCTGGAAATCGACAAGGCGCTCTGACCACTAAGCCATACGTTCATGTATTATTTTGATAAATATAAAGAAGAGGCGAAATACATAGTGATTAGGACGTCACATGACCAAGCTAGTACAAGGCTGACTACAAATATTTCTGTTTAGTATATCGCGAATGTTTAATATGCATCAATATTAAAATGCAATGTTCTGCCCACATAGTAAGACAACGTGTAAATATTTTAAATAAAATAAATATATCGGTTTCACGCTGTATCCCGCACATTGCAGGGTAGGCCGAGGGAACCTAGTGTTAAGACGTTCCCCATTTTCTGCCGAATTCTAGAGGCATTGCGTGTTGAGTGGCAGAACTCAACTCCGCGCTTAACCTTGACACCAGAGCGAAGAATTGGAAATATAAATTTAAGTAAATATTTCATCTCCTCGAGTGGGGATCGAACCCACAACCAGTCGGTTTTACAGTCACACCTCGTGCCGCTGCGCCATGACTGGCCTCTAATTTTAGTTAAAAGTAAAAAAAAATGCACTATCTAATTATAAATGTCTCCATGATTCAAAATTGGGGTGTGTCCAAATATGATAATCATTCAAAACGGGTAACCCGGTTTGACGACATTACAGATGTGGTGGGTGCAGTAGAAAGTCTAACGTCCTTGTGTCGCGTGACTCGAACGAGGTGTTGGACGTGCTATGATTTATCCATCGTTTAGGACTGTTGAAATGGAATCAAATGGAATCAGTTTCACGCTGTATTCCGCACACAGGAGTGTGGGCAGAGGGAACCTAGATGGTTACGACACTCCGTTCCTCAGTTTCCGCCGAATTCTGGAGGCATTACGTGTTGAGTGGCGGAATTCAACGCCGCGCCTTGCCTGGACACCAGAGCGAAGAAATAGAAATATAAATTTAAGTAAATATTTCATCTCCTCGAGTGGGGATCGAACCCACAACCAGTCGGTTTTACAGTCACACTGTGTGCCGCTGCGCCACGACTGGCCTCATATAATATATTTAGTTTAAATAAAATGTATTTATTTTATTTTATTTAGCTTAAATATCATATGTATTTTAGACAATGACTTCTGAAATTACACCTACATACCTACTACAAAACTTGTAAGAGATCTTATTACCACCTAACGCAGATAATTTGAATAGTAAAATCCATTTCAGAAATGAGGAAGCAGAATGATGTACTTATTTTTGAACAAAAAACACTGTAGAAAGTCTCTAAATTATTATTTTTAGCGATTATGCCAGTTGATAATCGTCACAGCAATTAATGAGAAATGATAAGACTAATGGGTACTGAATGTGTATTTATTTACGTACTAGCGGCTCGCCCACGGCTTCGCCCGCTTAAAATACATGATTATTGATTTAATAAGCACAATTGATTGCAACTATAATTACTTCTAATATGATTTTTTACGACATTATCGTCAAAGAATTTTTGTTTTAAATAAAAAAATACGACCATTGTTGATATTTGATATTTATAAAATATACATAAAGCTAAATATTTATTATACGTATATATTTTTGTAACTTTATGTTCTTTTTACCTATATAATATACGTCTCATCATAATTCTAAAACTCTGTTAAATGTGCTGATGTCAGTGAATAATTTAATTTACTCATTCAGAAACAGCGTTAAATGTTAAATTATTGATTTGAAGGATTCATAATATTCTTTGTAAGATAACTGTAATAATTGCATATTAACTCCTGTACAGTTTTTAAATTAATTACTTATATTATATGAACGAACCAAACAAAAAAATTTTGTATTTACTTGATATTTCTTTCAACATAGTTCTTTATCTCTGTGTTGAATTAATTACGACTTAAACTTAACTGTTATGATTTATGAAGGTAATCTCGACTAACAATTCAATTTTGTTTACTTTATCGTATAAAATATTATATAATAGTGCTTCAAAAATGTATATATTTTTATCAACAGTCATATAACCCAGACGTTTCGAATGTCATTCTTTAGCCAAGAAACCAGCGCGATTGCTATAAAATATTCGCAGGCAAGCTAATGCCTTGAGTTCATTCAAATGACGATAACTTTTTTTTTAATGAACCGATTTTGATGAACTAAACTTTAGTACTTAAGTTAAGTTAAAACAAAGCAATTGGTGAAATTTTCAAGTAAATCGGTGCAGTACTTTAAAAGAAAAATGCGGACAAAAATATATCGACAGACAGACAGACAGACAAGAAATTCAAAAAAAAAATGTTTGCTTTCTATTATTCTATTTAGGTGTCCCTCTATCCATTTCAGTAAAAATAACTAATTGTACAGACAAAATATTTTTACTGTCTTATTATATATAGAGATGAACCACACCAAATAAAAATAATAAAGTTTTTTTTTATTATCAAGTAGGTAGTGAATAGGTAGTGTTAGGACACTCCGTTCTTCACTTTCCGCCCAAGTTGCGATACATTGTGTGTCTAGCAAAGTGAGAGGGCAAATAAAAAATATTTATTTAAAAATTACAATTGCTACTCTGTCACCAGAGGAAAAGTGTAATGTCCACCCCTTAAAAATCATTAAAAAAAATAAACTTACGAGAAATATAAAGTAAGTTACAAATATTTTTTTATTTCCATTTCTATAATATTGTTTCATCCTTGAAAACAAAAATCTTAATTTGTCTATTATGTAAGTGTTATATAAGAAACATAGGTATCTTTAAACAATAGAGACAAAGTGACTCGCCATTTATTTTTCATGGCAAACTAATTATATAGTCATAAGTCAGTTTTAACATATTTACTTCCTTTTTTAGAAAAAAAATATGGTGTTTTTTTTTATAAAAAGAGTAAATATTTTAAATAAAAAAAAATAGTATGGAAAATAACATCGAACCATACTCGTATGTCTGTCTGTCACAAAAAAATCAGCTTTAGTATGAATGTAAGCAAACTTGTAAATATTTATGAGAATACGGAAATATTTATGAAAAATTACTTACTTAACGCAGACAAATAGCGTTAAATAAGTCATTTTTTTATAAATATTTCCGCGTATTACGTGTGTAATAACATAACATTGTAGTGTTTCAAACGTTTTGTTAATGCTTTGTATATCTAAATCTCAATGTTGAGGTTTACATGCCTTTCGTATATGAATATCATGTCAACCATATCTAAATTGAAGTACTTAGTATTTCTGTAACATTTTAATACATAAAATCACTAAATAAAAAATAATCAGCTTCACGCTGTATCCCGGACATAGCAGGGTAGGCAGAGGAAACATAGTGATAAGACATTCCCGTTCCCCACTTTCCGCCGAATTTTTCGAGGCATTGCGTGTTGAGTAGCGGAACTCATTCATTTCTTCGAGTGGGGATCGAACCCACAACCGTCGCGTTTTAGTGACACCCTTGTGCCACTACGCCTAGCTAGCTATATATTCAAAATTACCATTAAATTAACAATAAATGAAATTAAAATCTTATATTTTTTAAATATAATTTTATCTATAGTTAACATCCATTAAAGGAAACGTATTGTCGGTTACGAAAGCGTAAATTGAATATATTACGATGTACGAGTACGCTACGGTTGTACGTAATATTTGTACAATTACTATACGTGGTTATTTACTATTTAGTGTTACGTCAGTGTCAACCATGACTCGATTTTCCTATATGGCAACACTAAGCAATAAATAATAACAGAGATTAAACGCCTAACATAATATTATAGTTAGATTTCTACAATAAATTATACTTAGATTATGAATTCTTGATATATAATATAATATTACATAAAATTGTATATAACAAAGTGACGAACATTAACTGTTTACCTACAGATTTTAAGTTTTAGATTTTATTTAAAAAAAAAAAAGATCCGGAAAGAAAACACAAAATGGCGGACGCACCTTACTTTTCCCGCCAATTATCTATGACTAGTATCACTTTCACTGCGCTTTTCCGATGTTTAGATGTTGTTGCTAATTGCTGATACGCATTTGGAATGTTGTTGTGAACTATTACCAAAGTAGATGTCGGGATAGATAGTTTCTAGTTAAGTTTACAGTAAAATATATAGTGTAAAAATGTAATAAGGCCTTTTTTTATGTACTACATAAAAATAAAGATACACGGTAGCGCGTCAGCCAAGTTAAAAAGCTGGAAACATCGTGAATTTTACACAAACCGTTTTAAGCTACTATTGATAACTCTTAAGCCATTTAGTATTCCATTATGAAATTTAGGACATTTCTTAAAAGCCCCAAGCTTGAACTGTATGTAAATGTGTCATGAGAGCTTGAATTTTATTCTGAATGAACACAAAATTCGGCATCCTAAACATCGGTCTCTCAATCTTATGACGGTGATATCGAGAACAATGAATTAAACTTAAATTAACATAACAGAAATAATACTTAGTTTTGATGGTATTTAATAAAAATACATTTATATATTAAATACTATTACATTTAGAAATACAAATTGCCAAATATAGGTACGACAGTTCCGCTTTTTGCGATGTGGAATATAGCAACACTTAGAAAAAAAAACATTGTAGTATATGTTGTTAGTGAATTATCAAATCCCAGGTTTTGCTAAATTAAAAATAATAATTCTTAACATAGCAATGGAATGGTTTACGTAATGTCCGTTTCTTTACAATTATAAAATATTATATTTTTGCTTGAATGTTAATGTTTAGCGGTTAATATGGCAAATGGCAATCAACATATAAATCATTTGAAAACGTGATGGACACAAATCATGACAGCTAATTTAAAAATAAAACTTGAATCTATCATAAGATATCATCATCGTTGATGATACGTAACTTTTAAAAAATGTCTTGTAAACACACTAATAATTAACCAAATATTATAGAAAATAGAATATTCCATTGATCTAAGCGCAAGTTGATAAAATGAATGAGATGTAAAAAAATCTTTCATAATAGTATTATTACATGTCATATACTTTAAAAAAATCTTATAACCGCTAAAACATATTCTTTATTTAAAAGTAGTTAATAGTACTCATGAAAGAAGAAAGTTTATATTAATATTTTATGAATATTTATGTTTATTTCACCGTAATATTAATCAAAACTATTATGTAACGGAGAAAGTTTCATTTCTCCAATAACTATAAAAGTAAGACGTGTCTTTTACAACCAATTTCTTTGCCTATTTAATAATAAGGATAATAGCATGATTGCGTTTTACCATCTTAATTTGAATAATAAATCATAAACAAAGATTATACGAGAACCTGAGGTAAAACGTGGCGCAGGGGCACAACGATTGTGGGTTCGATTCCCACTCGAGGAAATGAAATATTTAATATTTTTATTTATTCGCTCCAGTGTAGAGGCAAAATCCAGAATTCGGAAAAAAATGGGGAACGGAGTCTCTTAATATTAGTTTCCAACTGACTAACCTGCTGTGTGCGGGAAAGAAAAAAATTACAACTTATTGAGTCATACCAAGCAATGCACGCAACTTGTTTCTTAATGAGCATATATTGACATATGTATGGATAATACTTGCTGTTTTACGACAAGTTTTATGTCAGTTTTCTCTCAAAGACTAGATATTGGATTTGAAAGTTTAATGAACTGCGCTCATTGATTTCTAGTCAAATGCTTTTTTGTAATGTTCATACAAACATATTCAGTAATAGTTATGAGGTAATTGAAAATATTATAAAAGATCTTTTTAAATTATATTTTCATAAACTACGGACACTGAACCTGTAACCTTTTGGACTTTGTTGATATTGCCTATTTGTTTAAATACATACATAACACATACAGTTATTTATCCAAAGTACATTAATAATTCAAATTCACTATGATTACATATATCTATTATGAAAAAATAGGGATATTCTTAGCTTCACTGGGTATCCCCCGCACACATCAAGGGTGGACAAAGGGAACTTGGGAACTAGAGGCAAGACACTCGCTACACATTGGGGCATTTCCGGTCCCCAGTTGTTGTTACCATAGCGAGGATATGAAAATATTAAATATTTAATTCCCTCGAGTGGGAATCGAACCTACAACAATCGCGTTTCCAGTCGCACAGTTGTGCCCCCGCGCCAAGACGGCGACATGGATATATTTTTTACGTATTTTTTATCTTCACATTTCCCACATAACACTGGTCCCGCATTTTTACACAGTAATAAAATAAAAAAAAATTATATATAATAATCTATACTTATAATAAAATCGAACATGTTATTTAGTAATGTAATAGAACCAAAAACTACGATTTATAAAAATGTTGTCTGTGTGTCTGTGCGTCTTCTCACTCTTATCTCCGTCTTAACCGATTTAATCGGAGTTTTCAATATCGTATTTTGGCAATCTTAAGTGTTAATATTATTTCAATCGATTTATAATTAAAAAATTTAAACCATATTATTTTAAAATCATATTATTATTAGAAAACAAAAGTGATGCTGATTAATAAATTAATAGTGATATGGTTGAAGCGGACGAAGCCGCGAGTGGTCGCTTGTATCTAATACACGCAAAAAATATCATTTTATCAAAACATCATAATAAAAATTAACCTTAAGAAATAGTGTTTATAAAAGCCATAACATAAAAAGAGACTGTCCGAAACTAAATGTTCATGTAAATGGTACGAGGCCTCACCTATCGCACATCCTAAGTATGAGGCCAACATTCCTTCACGGTACGTTGGTCGGTTACAAAACACCAGATACGGGTTCAGATTCGCCCAGGGCCGGTCGGTTGCGAAACAAATCGTTTATCGAAAGTCAGAATAGAAAACGTATATGATATATTATTATTTGTTAAAAAAATATAATTGGTATCGATAACTAATAATAATTTTTAGTTAATTTCCTGTTTCCCGAGCATTAAATGATTTGTATGTTTTTTTGCAAAGCGTAGTTTGTGTTTTATTATTAAAATCGTTACGTTGTAAGGTATTTTTTTAGTTTTACCCTGTATCCCGTGCATAGCAGAGGGAATCTAGTGTTAAGACACTCCGTTCCCATTAAGACACATCTGTTCTACATTTTCCGACTAATTCTCGAGGCATTCCGTGTTAAATAGAGGAACTCAACGTCGCGCTTTGAATCGACGCCAGAGCGAAAAAGAAAATATTTCATTTCTTGGAGTGGGAATCGAACCCATAACCTGTCTATAGTCACAGGCTCAGGACCCTGCGCCACGACTGGCCTCAAGGAAAAAATGTTACCACAATTTGTTATGAAAAGTCCGTATAATATTAAAAACATCAATTTATATAGGTATATATATGAATAAGTAGTAATAAATAAAATTATATTTGTACAAAACCATGTAAACAAAGATAATTTTTTAGGGTATAATACTTAAGGCAGTTTACAGATTACATTCTTTATAGCCGTAATCACGCTTAAACTACAGTAAAGAATGACATCACGATACTAGCTAGTCCTACACACAATTCACAGCGGATATTCTTTAATCGGTAAGACCTTGTTATTAGAGCCTTGGGAACCAAAATATAACAGACGAACACACACGCTAATTTATAATAATTTAATATTATTAGAAAAATTATGCTTAGGTTTTAAAAATACTTATTTTACACGAGGCCATTTTCGTCGTACTGTAAACGCGATGGATGGAGTGGCGTTGAGTTTCGCCACTCGACGTGGCGAACGGAGGGTACACTATAACTAAATCGGTACTATAGCGGCATCTGCCGATTCCACGTGCGATTATTTTATAATAATTAATTAAACACAGTAATTTTTATACTTTAATGTTAAGTTTATCGTTCCTTTTGTTTATTTAGTATTTCATATTTTAAAATAGAATTTTGGATGCTTAGTTATAAATTCCTATACATTGAAATGTAAGTTTCTTAAATTATAAATTGTTTTTTTTATCTTATATTAGATAATAATATATCAAGTAGTTACGACTATACATTTCTAAGTGTTATTCTACATTTTAATTAAGCAGGCCCCATGCCTAAATAATTTTGTATTTACAAAAGGTTTTATTTTCTTACGCATTTGCACAAAAAAAGTAATATTCTAAAATTTACATACATAATACAAACATTACCAGATATTAGCGTTATATTAATAGCAAAAACCAAAATATAGAACGAAAATTCTCAAAAAAAAATCATTTTCCGTATCAATAATGGAAATTGGATATTTAAAGCAATTCCCACAACTACGTGCCCCAAATACCACAGATAACTGACTATACCAACAAAATGGTCACCGCAGCGTTTACTTCATTTCAATCCAAGACTAATGCGTTCTAAATACTTGAACACAAGTCATCATTTGCGATAGATTTTTTTTTATTTAAATTTGAATATTTAATTTATAATATATACGATATTTATCTTAGAAAATAAAATTTTGTTTAACATAATTAATAAATTCAGTAGGTCAACATATTTTAATTTAAAAATAAACAGTTTGATTAAATATGTAGGTACATTAATTATAAATATTTAACTCTGCTTCACGCTATATCCCGCACACATCAGGGTAGGCAGAGGGAACCCAGTGTTAAGACACTCCGTTCTCCACTTTCCGCCGAATTTTTTGAGGTATACGCAATACCAATGAGTAGCGGAACACAACGTTTTAGTGTCAAAGCGAAGAAATGAAAATACTAATAAGCAATGATTAATTCCCTCGAGTGGGGATCGAATCTACAACCGTCGCGTTACAGTCATACCTTTGTGCCCCTGCGTTACGACGGCCTCTAAAAAATATATATATAAAATATTATTATATTTCCGTCTAACTATTAAAAGCGAGGCACGTGATGCTACTCCACTTAACAGGACCGGTCGCGTTAGTGGAACGAAGATTTCACCTGCAAAACGTACGCCGGATGAACGTTGCAACGCACGCCCACCAATTTCACAGAAAAAATATATTACACTTAAATATTTATCTTCAAATATGATTTAAAATTAATAATAATTAATTTTGTTATTTAGTTAGTTTTATTAAATATCTAATAATTTTGGTTTTTATGTTATGTTTGAAAACTATAGAATATTTGGTATTAAGTAGTACGAGGAGTAACTGTAAAACCGACTGGTTTTGGGTTCGATCCCCACGCGAAGACATGAAATATTTATTTAACTTTATATTTCCATTTTTTCGCTCTGGTGTGGAGGTGAAGCGCGGCGTTGAGTTCTGCCACTCAACACGAAATGCCTCCAGAATTCGGCAGAAAGTGGGGAACGGAGTGTCTTAACACTTGGTTCCCTCTGCCTACCCTGCTGTGTGCGGGATACAGCGTGAAGCTGACTTAATTTAATTTTAAGTAGTAGGTAATGTATGAAGGTCATAAGAAGTATCTAGGCACCTCTTTCAGTGACTCAAAAAGCTGCATATAGCAGGGAAGGCAGAGGAAACCTAGTTAAGATTGTTAAGACACTCCGTTCTCCATTTTCAGCTGAATTCTGGAGGCATTGCATGTTGAGTGGCGGAAGTCAAGGCCAAACTTTGCCCGGACACCATAAATTTAAATAAATATATATTTCCTCGAGTAGCAATCGAACCCACAGTCTGTCCCGTTTACACTCATACTCTGTGCCCTTGCGCCACGACTGGCCTAAGTCATATAAAATGAAATTCTGTAAAGAAAGCAAGAAATTATCTTCAATCAGAGAAGATTCGCTACAAACGAGTCGCGGTCAACAGTAAATGGATGTCGTTAACTAACGACGCTCATACTAAGCTGTCAGTTTTTTATTCAACGCTATTATTACAAGCTAACATGTTGTCTTAATACTTGTCAACTGATTGATCGTATTAATCATCTTAATTTCTTTTAAAAACTGTCTGTAAAAAATCTTTAGGCACCTAACCTAAGTACCAGAGGGAACCTATTGTTAACTCGTAGATACCCCGTTCTCGTTAAAACACTTCGTTTCCCAGTTTCCGTAGAATTTTGAATCTTAAATATTTCTTGCCTAGAGTGGAAATCGAATCTTTCTAAAACGTTTAGCTACTCACAAATGTTGTACTCCAACATTAGAAAACATATCAGTTTCATATGTGGCAGCAGAAGTGAAATGTATACCTTGAATTAACTGTATCAAAATTTACTTTGCAGAACTATCCAAACGGTATATCTATGCAAATACATGGTTTTTATAGTAATTTACAAATTTAGTATTCCTTGCGTGCTCGAAAGTATCCAAGGTCGACTTATTCCTGTCCTATTATTCCAAATCCGATAAGAACCAGTTCTACTAGTGAGGTCGTCGAGGCGTAGGCGTATCACTGTAATGCGACGGTTGAAGATTCGATTCCCACTGGAGGAAATGTATTATTATTAATTAATATTTTAATTTCCTCGCTCTGGCACCAAGGCAAAAAGCCCGGTGTTAACTTCCGCCACTCAACACGCAATGCCTCGAAAATTCGACGGAAAGTAGGGATCAGAGTGTCTTAACTCTAAGTTCCCTCTGCCTAATGTGCTACATTCCGATTACAGCGTGAAGCTTAGCGAAAACAAAATAGTTTTCAATATGTTAAGTTTCCCAATACTTGTCTCAAACATTTTGAGTCACAAAGCTATTTTGCATGTATTAAACAGATATAGATAGATTTAAGTTGCGTTACAACATCATTAAGTATAAGTTATAGCTTTTTTATGCCGATTTAAACTTATTTTGTGCCTCAAGACATATATATTTTTTATGAATTTAATCATATTGTGATTATTTTTCTGTTTTATTGTTCTATACGATCTCACGTTCCATTCATTAAATCATTGCATGACTCGATCGTATTAATACAAGCCTTGTATTTTATAAGTAACAAAATCGAGGTCTTGCTTAACCACCTGTTCGGGTTGTCGTGGTCTTATACTATTTAGGTAAAATTAACATTATCGAGGCAGTTTCGTAACGGACTTGCAAATTTATATACGATTCTAATTATTTAGTTAAATATGGGCATGCCACGAAAGGAGGTTAAATCTTGTTTTTGATTGAAGTTATTGTATAAATCGATTTTAAATTTTAGCATTTACTGTTTATGAGGCCAGTCGTGGCGCAGGGGCACTAGCGTGTGGCTGTAAGCGCGATAGGTTCTGGGTTCGTTTCGAGATCATTTCTTCGTTCTGATGTAAATGCATGATGCAAAGCACGGTGTTCAGTTCCGCCACTCAACATCCTGTTACATGCGGGATACAGCGTGAATCTGATTATTATTTACTATAAAACAAAGCAAGTTTAAGCCACATTTGTAAGCTATACTATAAATTCTTAAGAAATTAATCATTCAATAATGTAAAAAATCAAGTGTCACCATATTTCGTAAGTTAAAGCGTAAATTTACTTATTTAACATTATATAAAACTAAATTTATTTGGTAGTAATTATTACAAGATGTCAAGGTCGAGGTATTGTCAAGAGTAGGCGACGAGGACGGCTTTAGTTACGGGCCTATCATTGTCAAATCAAATAAGGTTGTTGGAAGGAAGGAAATATGGTAGGTTTATTAATTAGCTCTCTTCCAAATATCTATTGGTGCCGTGATGATGCAGGTAGGAAGTGGGTGTCTGCGATAGTCGTGGGTTTAGTTCTTGGTCTTTTATTTCTACAGTCTGATATATTATGTTATATTTGGTTTTATAAATTTATCTATCTAGGATGCATAAATAAGTAGAATTAATATTATCAACGGATTCTTAAATTAACTTATCAAATTTAAAATTCGATACTTGGAAGTTTCGACAAAAAAATAATATAAAAACCAATGCAGCTTCATTTTTTGCTCTTCATATCGATACTAAGTCTCGGTTGGCTTATGTTCATATAATATGTATTAAGAGGCCATTCGTGGCGCAGAGGCACAAAGTGTAACTGTAAAAGCGACTGGTTGTGGATTCGATTCCCACTCGAGGGAATGAAATATTTATTTAAATTTATATTTCCATTTCTTCGCTCTGGTATCGAGGCAAAGCGTGGCATTGAGTTCCGCCCCTCAACACGCAATACCACCAAAATTCGGCGGAAACTGGGGAATGGAGTGTCTTAACACTAGGTTCCCTCTGCTCACTCTGCTGTTTGCGGGATACAGCGTGAAGCTGAATATGTATTTGCCTTGGACTCGTGTATGCTACCTCAGTTAACGGATAAGTGACAATTCGTACAATAGCTGAACGTGATTTATCTATGTGCTATTTGTTTGTATCGCCTTGAAACTATTTATTATATTAGTCAAGCACGTAACGTTATATTGTAGGAATTTCATATTTAAATATATAAGCAATGTTAATTATTTCTTTATGTTATTATTATTATTAAAAACTAGCGGTCGCACGCGGCTTCGCCCGCTTGAACTATTTATGTGTGTTTAGGGTTATCTATACTGTTTTAAACTCAATAAATTTTAAGTTAAATCTTTTCTGCTTTTATTTATATTGATTTGAATATTGGAAAGAAAAATGTTTAGTTATTTCATATCTATTTAGGTAGCCGGCAGGTACGTGTCCACGGCAAACGCGAGTTTGCCAGCAAAAATCCCGATTTCTCAGTAATTCCGGGATAAAAAATTGCATTTATTATTAGCACAAATTAAAAAAAATTACATACAGACATTTCAATTTTGTTATTTATTTGTAGGTACACATACATATGTACATCTATACATATTAATAAATGAGGAACAAATGTTCATAATTAGAAGTCATTTTAAGGTAACGTAATTTTTTTATGAAATAATTAAATATTATATAAAACGTAATACAAAATTATGTATAACCTTGAGTTGTAGAAGGTTATATATAATTTAAAACGAATAAAAAAAATAAGTACGATGATATTAATATTTATCAAGGATTATTTTCAAATTATTTCGTTAGCTTTATGCCGTATCCCGCACACAGCAGGCTAGGCAGAGGGAACCTAGTGTTAAGACACTCGGTTCCCCATTTTCCGCCGAATTCTGGAGGCATTCCTTGTTGAGTGGCGGAACTCAACGCCGCGCTTTCCTCCGACACCAGAGCGAAGAAATGAAAATATAAATTTAAATAAATATTGTATTTTCTCGAACGGGGATCGAACTCACAACATATCGCGCTTACAGTCACATGACCCTGCGCCACAACTGATCTCAATCTAATTTATAAGTATTATAAATTTATTATTATAAAATATTTTCCACTTTTTTACATGCACATCGCTATAGAACAAATAATACATTACTTCCCCATAGAAAATGAGTACAGATTATTAAACAGTGCATTTATCCCAATTACAAATACTTTCATAATTATAATTAAAGACTATTGGAGCAGAACAGAGCGTAATATCCAATAGTCGAGGAAATATATATCGAGTTACTTAGACTATAGTGGTAGTATTATCATATCATAGCAGTGGTCGGTGGTCGGTGGTCGGTGGTCAGTAAGTAGCATACAGTACGGTATAAGACAGGTGTTTCAATGCACAATAACATCGTGTTCGCGAACCATGGTAGCTTCTATTCTAGAATTCTTAGTTGAAAAAAATGTTATAATCTATTTAATTACTACTTTGTTTAAAGTTTTCATGTGGAACAGTGTATTTTCTTAATTATGTTTACAAAAACGCGGATATTTCTGTGGTATTTATGTTTGGTTAATTAAATAATGGATACGGTTATAAAATTTTGTTTAAATAAAGCTTCACGCTGTATCGCACAGCAGGGTAAGCAGAAGGAACCTAGTGTTAAGACATTCCTCACCTTCCGCTGATTTTTGTTCGAAACTCAACGCCGCGCCCAGAGCGAAGAAATGAAAATATAAATAAAAATAAATATTTCATTACCTCGAGTCGTGGGTCGACCCAAAAACCGTCGTGTTACAGCCACAACCTTATGTCCCTAGGCCACGACGGCCTCAAAAATAAAAATCAAATCAAACAAATCAGCTTCACGCTGTATCCCGCACACTGCAGGGTAGGCAGAGGAAACCCAGTGTTAAGACAGTCCGTTCCCCACTTTCTGCCGAATTCTGGAGGCATTACGTGTTGAGTGGCAGAACTCAACGCCGAACTTAACCTCGACACCAGAGCGAAGAAATGGAAATATAAATTTAAGTAAATATCTCCTCGTCGAGTGGGGATCGAACCCACAACCAGTCCGTTTTAAAGTCACACCTCGTGCCGCTGCGCCACGACTGGCCTCAAAAATTATCTTTAAATTTCATAAAATAAAATTCCATAACCACACATGATATTAGATGAGTGATTTATTTCGTGTCATACAAAATTTCTCCACAGAAACCGGTGTGAAAGGCTTGCGGTCGAGAATTTAACCTGCGCTCGGTTGGCTCTTTAGCCTAGAAAATTACGCACTACGAATAGATAATGGTTTGACGGACGGACGGACGGCGCGATTTTGATTGATTTTGCTCTGGAGAAGAACTTATTTATCATCTTTTGCCTTCTGTTCTGTTCTATTATGAATTCTTGAAGCTTGACTAAGGAAGAAGATTAGATGATTTTGTAATTGGCAAAATCAACATGGCCAATCGTGGCGCAGAGGCACAAAGTGTGACTGTAAAATCGAGTGGTTGTAGGTTCGATTCCCACTCGAGGAAGTGAAACATTTATTTACATTTATATTTTCATTTAATCGCTCTGGTGTCGAGGCAAAGCGCGGCGTTGAGTTCCGCCACTCAGCACGCAATGTCTTAACACTAACACTAGGCTCCCTCTGCCTACCCTGCAGTGTGCGGGATACAGCGTGAAGCTGATTTTTTTGATTGTTGTTTTTCTGAAATATTACTTAAACCTAAGAAAACCTATAGATAAGGCTAGTTAAATGTAAATTTACAGTGAAACTAGCTTCTTGGCTGGCAATTTGCATAAGTGACCACCTTTCAACGTCGCCATCCTGGCATTTCCTTTAGGTCATTCGAAGGTTGATTCGAAAGTAAGGCCGTAATTACGTATCGTATATTCAGTTTGCGCGTACGCCTTAAAAGGAATGTCTTGTTGAACATCACTGTACTGTTTCGGTGTGAATGTGATTTTAATATGTCTATGAAGGTCTAGTACGTCGTTCTGGTACGTGATAATATAGGTGTTGCTTTTTTTTTCAATCAATGTCAAAATAGAGTTATAGCTTGCGCAGTAAAATCTCTTAAAATAAAAAATAAAAAAATATATATATTCCTTGCTTCGTTCGTACAACTTCGTTTTTTTTAAGTCAATTAATTTGGCACCAGTTCACTAAAGTTACTGCCTTAGAAGCAAGAATCTTTTATATTTTTTTAAATTAATAATTTCATATTTACATTAATACATATTTATTACTGGCAATATTTATTGGAAAGTCTTAAGTTTAAAATTTATTACCAAAATTCTATTTAAAACACGACAATTATAAAGATCAATATTTAAGATCTCACCTGTAGGTGGACGTTCCTTGGGGTAACAATTGCGGAAGAGCCCTCGCGTCCGCGTGTAGAAGTAGTATTTGCTGTTGAGGCTGTCGAGGATGGCCTGAGAGTTTATGTCCGTATTCTCCGTTACGTATGTCTGTGAACAACAAAATATACTTTAGTTAGAAATATATGTATATATGGTAGGAACCTAGTGTTAAGAAACTTCGTTCCCCTGTTTTCGACGAATTCTGGAGACATTGCGTATTGTGAAGAAATTAAAATATAAATTTAATTAAATATTTAATTTCCTCAAGTGGAGATCGAACCCACAACTTATTTTAATTCTTTAGTATTAAAATGTAATTACTCATGGTGTATCTGTAATTGTTAAATTTTCAAGTTTAGTTCCTACTGAGTTTTAACTGTGTAAGTAAACTTAAAATAATTTATGTTTTCTTATTATTTATAGATATAAATAAATCAGCTTCATCCCGCTGTATCCCGCACACAGCAGGGTAGGCAGAGGGAACCTAGTGTTAAGAACCCAGTTCCTCACTTTCTGCCGAATTCTGGAGGCATTGCGTGTTGAGTGGCGAAACTCAACGCCACGCTTTTGTAGCAGAACTCCACGCTTTGCCTCGACACCAGAGCGAAGAAATGGAAATATTAATTTAAGTAAATATTTCATCTCCTCGAGTAGGGATCGAACCCACAACCAGTCGGTTTAACAGTCACACTTTGTGTCGCTGCGTCACGACTGGCTTCATTTTTTTATAATGTAAATCGAATAATGTAATTAATTACAGTACAAGGTTCTTTATCCTTGAGAGTAACTTAAGCAAATAAAACAACTTAACCTTTTTCCTTAAATATTTAAATAAGATTTTTTTACACAAAAATAAATAATACACAAAGAAAATGGATCACAAAAACAATTAAATACAGATTAAATTATCATTTTCTTTAACTGATAAACACATATTATAAAAACACTAAATATATCATTAAGTTGTTGATGTTGAACGTGGACCAACTTGTTTTTATTACAGTTCGACCGGTCCTTCGCTGGACCGGTCTCATTCCTGTACCGTCCTCCAAGGGCGAAGATAATTGATTATATGAAAGATCAACCTGCGTTTTCTTTGGTAGGGCAAAGGATTCTGGATTATTTTTAAACATTTTTAAAGTGTTAATCCACACTTAGGAAAGAAAAATACTTATTTAGAAAACGTATAAAAATAGTGGTCGGTTTCCAGGAGGCGCGGGTTCGAGTCCCGCTACGTTCAAATTTTTATACGTTTCCTAAATAAGTAGGATTCTGGATTGTTCTTTTTTTCCCGACTGCTAAGGAAGGGTTATGTTTTTCGCGCGTATCTTGTATGTATGTAATATTCTTTATTACCTCGTATCTTCAGAACCGCTGAACGGATTTACATATTTGAGGTATCGTTAGATTCGTATTAGCAGCCCAAGTGTTCTTAGATAGGTGACGTTAATAAAAAATAATCATGGCGGCTGTGGTACGCCATTGGACTTAGTGAAAATTTTTTTTTTCGTTTCGAATACTACAATATAGGTATCAAATTCAAGAGCTCAATTTTAGGATTTCAAAAAGGTATATCATGACTATCATTATCATAATAAATTCTAACAAAAAAATGAAAAATAAAAAAATATTTGTAAAAACAAAAACCCCGACTGCATCAAACTAAAAAGAAAATAAATAAGCCCAATAGTTTATTAGGATTAACAGTCGGGACCTCTTTAAATTATGCGGGGATCCTGGTAAAGATTTTATTGATTGAAGAATTACT
>JAATLQ010026636.1:45587-90326 GCA_013421005.1 Heliconius erato x Heliconius himera
TGTAAAAACAAAAACCCCGACTGCATCAAACTAAAAAGAAAATAAATAAGCCCAATAGTTTATTAGGATTAACAGTCGGGACCTATAAGTAATTCTTCAATCAATAAAATCTTTACCAGGATCCCCGCATAATTTAAAGAGGTCCCGACTGTTAATCCTAATAAACTATTGGGCTTATTTATTTTCTTTTTAGTTTGATGCAGTCGGGGTTTTTGTTTTTACAAATATTTTTTTATTATATTTATTGTAAAGGCAGGTACAAATTTTTAATAATATTTTATTTCACTTTTTATATTAGTGTATTTTTTTATTTTATGGTTTGTAAGTGTATAATGGGTATTCAGCTTAATTGACGTAATACCGCTTTCAAATAAAATTAAACGTCTTATTTTATGAGTACAGTTCAATTTAAATAGTTTTTCTAGTTTTTTTTTAATAGTATGCCTTAAATGCTCTCGTGCTAAATATCACGCAGGTGTATAAAATACCAACATTCTTTAAGATGCTGCATATTTTATACATAAGTCAGTTTTATATAACGGTTCGTTACATAGTAAAATGTTTCAACATGGATCGATCGAAGCATGTTTGGATGAAATTTACAACAATTTTAATACTTAAGTGGTTTTAAAATAAAGCTGTTATATAAGTATGTACTTACTTTATATACCCCAGTGTAATAACGTAGCTGACGTTATTTCGTGATTTTCTCTTATTGTAAATATAGAAACGGCGTTGAGTTCCAAAGTGATGAACGGAGTGTATAAAATGTTCTTATGTTCTCTCTGCCTACCCTGCTGTGTGCGGGATACAGCGTGAAGCTGACAACGTAAATAAATAAAAAATATATTTGATAATCGAGATAACCCTGACCTAAAGTAGCCCTCACTGAGTTACTGCGGAAAAATTACTACGAACTGGCTGTAATATATCCTGTAGCTTTCCTCGATAAATGAACTGTCCAACAAAATATCTTTTCAATTCGAACTACTAGATCCTGAGAAAAGCACGTAATTTAAACAAATTCTTATCAAAATTTAAATAAATTCTTAATTTTGGAACCCTAGAACAAGTTAGGTTAAGGCACTTCGTTCTCATTTAAACACTTACGTTCTCCACTTGTCTTCGAAATCTAGATAAGAAGAGTGAGGAAATAAAAATATTACATATTTCATTCCTCGAATAGGAATCAAATTCACAGCCTGTCACATTTACTTGTACTTTACACACTTTTTCATCAGCTACAAAAAAATAAATATATATAATAAAATAAATCAGCTTCACGCTGTATCCCGCACACAGCAGGGTAGGCAGAGGGAACCTAGTGTTAAGACACTCTGTTCCCCACTTTGTGCTGAATTCTGGAGACTTTGCGTGTTGAGTGGCAGAACTCAACGCCGCGCTTTGCCTCGACACCAAAGCGAAGAAATGGAAATATAAATTTAAGTAAATATTTCATCTCCTCGAGTGGGGATCGAACCCACAACCAGTCGGTTTAACAGTCACACTTTGTGCCGCTGCGCAACGACTGGCCTCATAAAAAAACATAAACAAATAATAATATTTTCTTCTTCCAAAAAGAAACAACTGTAACACATACTTTCTTCGACTTAACCTGAGTAAAGATCAATTTACGTCGATAACATTGTGAAGCGGAATTCCGTAAGGTTGCTTTGTCATCGACATTTGTGGAACGTAACTAAGTCATTAGTCGTGAGAAACGGGTAATGATTAAGAAAATATGAAATATTCTAGTAAATTATTTTAAATTAGTTATTTTTTAATAGTAGTGGCAGACTTTTATTCGTATTATATGTTGTTTTGAGAAATAAGAAGTTGTGAATATGAAAATTTAAATTTTTATTTTAACAAAATTATAAGTCTGGTCGGTTTCAAGACGGCGCGTGTTCGAGTCCCGCTACGTTAAAATTTGTATACGTTTTCTAAATAAATATTTTTCTTTCCTAAGTGTGGATTAACACTTTAAAATGTAAAAAAATTATAAGACTTTTTTATATTAAGTACATTCGCGATTTAATTCCAATTCCATTTACAGGAATAATATTCCATATATTTATGGATGTTTGATTGATTCACGATTTAAAGCATGTGAATGACAACGAGATTTTTACAATTTTAAAATTAACTTCACACTTAATCCCGCACAAGACACTCCGTTACCAATATCCGCTGAATTCTGGAGGCATTGCGTGATCAAAGAAATGACAATATTAAAATATTTTATTTCCTCGAGTGGGAATCGAACTCACACGTCACGTTAACAGTCACAGTTTGTATTGTTTGTGCTCTGTGCTGCAATTTTACTGGAATTTGACCTTCATAAATATAATACAAACATTTTTGATCACCTATATATCTTGAAATGCGGAAGTGACAGCTCAGAATAGTTATCTAGTACAAGAGAATTTCTACGACAGACAAGTGAACAAAATTTCTCATAGTTAAGAGGTACCATCTAAATAATCTTAAATTTAATGTTCTTAAAACTCTTCTGAACGTTACAGATTAAAGAAAAATTTTCTTTAAAATAAAACACGATCTACGCTGCCTCTATTTTTGAGGTTAACGTTACCATTACAAACTAGTAACTTATTATCCCGCACACAGCAGTGTAGGCAGAGGGAACCTAGTATTAAGACACGTTCCCCACTTGCCGCTTAATTTTGGAGGCACTGCGTGTTGAGTGGCAAAAGTCAACGCCGCGCTTTGCCTCGATACCAGACCAAAGAAAGAAACATATAAATTTAAGCAAATATTTCATTTCCTCAAGTGGGCATCGAACTTACAACCAGTCGCGTTTACGGCCACACTTTTTACCCCTGAGCCACGACTGGCCTCTACCATAGTAACCTATTGAGTACACATTAACTTCAAAACGTAACAACCAACCAATGGTGGACTTTCAAATATTAAATATAATATTCTGTTTAGTTATCACTCGACTCTAAATTAGTGGCTGTCACGAACTGTAAACATAAGAATTATGTATGCTATCGCAGCTTTTACTTGGAAAAGAAAGTAGCTGGCACGCGGACAGTCCGCACACTGTTTTACATTCATAAATAAATGATTCAATTATATTTTACATTAAAAGTAAATCTTGAGATATCTAACAAGTAGTTGGTAATAGTAGATAAAAATAAAAATTAGCTTCACGCTGTATCCCGCACACAGCAGGGTAGGCAGAGGGAACCTAGTGTTGAGACACTCCGTTTCCCACTTTCCGTAAAGTTCTGGAGACGAGCTTTGCCTCGACACCAGAGCGAAGAAATGAAATTATAAATGTAAATAAATATTTCATTTCCTCGAGTGGGGATAGAACCCACAACCAGTCGATTTTACAGTCACACCTTGTGCCCCTGCGCCACGACTGGCCTCAAATAGATATAGTAGATGATACAACTATGAAATTGTGGCATTGAGTTCTGCCACTCAATGCGTATTGCCTCCAGAATTCCGCGGAAAGTGGGGAACGGAAGTGTCTTAATGGAAATGGAGTGTCTGGACACTAGATTCCCCAGGTTCCCTCTGCCTACCCTGCAACGTGCGCGATACAGCGTGAAGCTTAAAAAAAGATGATAAAACATAATGTGTCTGGATCATTAAACGGTAAGTGTGATGGCACGTACGGTTGTACTGTTTTCTTTTAGCTTTAGAAGCTATTAAGGTAGCAAAACAGGAAAAATGTTATAATTAAATTACATAGCTAATAAGATTATTAAAGAAATAATAAAACAAACTGTATTTATATGTATTAAATTACAAGGTATGTTTATATCATACTGTATGACTATAAAACCGATTGGTTGTGGGTTCGATCCCCACTCGAGGAGATGAAATATTTACTTAAATGTATGTTTCCATTTCTTCGCTCTGGTGTCGATGTAAAGCGCGGCGTTGAGTTCTGCCACTCAACACACAATTCCTGCAAAATTCGGCAGAAAGTGGGGAACGGGGTGTTTTAACACTAGGTTCCCTCTGCCTACCCTGCTATGTGCGGGATACAGTGTGAAGCTCATCATCATCATCATCAATCATTATTATCCCATTATTTATCTAAAATAATAAAATTCTGAACATAACAAAGTTACTATTATACGAATCGGATATTCTAAAAATAACAAAATTAGTGAAATATCAATAATAATACCAAAAATTAAATACATATAAACTTCGCGTTTCAATACTCAAAACTATGAAACAAAATATGAGTAAAAACGAAATCCCCTCAAAAAATAAAGGTTTCCAGGTAGAACTCCAAATAAATAAAACGCAACAGTCAACTGGGGAGCACGTGGTATTTCTGCATTTCCTTTATTCTGAGATTATAGCACTAGTAAAGATTTTTTTTTTGTACAGCTATCCGAGCGAGACGTTCCTTCAACCCGAGTTCATCGATCGTCGTTTTTATAAATGATTTTTATATCGACTATTCACTGAGAATTACAATTCTATAGTTATAACGAATTACCCACAATTTCACTTGTATGCAAATTTATGTATGTTTAACATCAATATAAATTGATTTCATATTCATAATACGACGCGTTCGCGGCTTCGCCTGCTTGAAATATATGATTATTAATTTGCTTTCGTTTTCTAATAATAATGTCATTTTAAAATCAATATCTACGCTTATTTTGAAAAGTAAAGTTTCAACTAATTCAATAAAACAGTTATTTATAGCTTTTAAATGGGGCTTTTTTTATAAGACGATTGAAATAAAATAAGAACAAAATGTTAAAGTAAGCTTGCCAAAATACAATAGTGAAGACTATAATTCAATCAGTTAAGCCGTTTCTGAGATTAGCGTGTACAAACGCACATACAAACAGACAAAATGGTTCTATTATGTTATTGAATGCCACTAATAACATGTTTTCTTATATACCTCCCATATACAGACATCCGTTACAATTTTATTATATGTATAGATTGAGACTAAAAGAGTACATAAGTATATAATTTTTATTTCGTTATATAAAATATAAAAGGAAAAATATAAAATGAGGCCAGTCGTGGCGCAGTGGCACGAATTGTGACTGTAAAACCGACTGGTTATGGGTTCCATCCCCACTCGAGGAGATAAAATATTTACTTGAATTTATATTTCCATTTCTTCGCTCTGGTGTCGAGACTAAGAGCGGCTTGAGTTGTGCCACTCAACACGCAATGCCTCCAGAATTCGGCAGAAAGTGGGGAACGGAGTGTCTTAACTCTAGGTTCCCTCTGCCTACCCTGCTGTGTGCGGGGTACAGCGTGAAGCTGATTAAAATATAAAATTAAAACCAACGCAAAAGGACGCCTAACAAAAAACATGACCTGCCTATTATTTGTTTACGTATTATCTAAACATTTCTAAACTATAAATACCACTTCAAGTTATCTCGGTCGCTGCAAATAGAAACGACGCGTCTCGTAGTCATGTTGGAAGGTATATAAAAACTTACTTTATTAAACTGTATGTTATTTTTTTTTACTTTTTTTTTATGTATAAATTAATTATATATTTTTTTTCACGCTTATCTTTTATTCCGCTTAGCAGGGTGCCATTGGTTCTTTACCTATTGCCAAGAAAAAAAAATCATAAATATTTATTTATCAGACAGAGTGAATCTGTTAAGACACTCTGTTCCCATTAAGTAACTACCGTTCCCTACTTTCCGCTGATTGCGTGTGGAGTGGCGGAACTCGACTCCGCGCTTTGTCTCGTTACCAGAGCAAAGAAATGGAAGTATTAAAATATTTCATTTTTCGAGTGGGAACCAAACCCACTTCCGCCTCATTTTTTAACTTTTTAATGTTATTTTTCCAATGTACCCATATATATTCTGACAGGTGCATCTTTAAATATTTTCAAATGACATTCGACTTTCGCCAACGACACATAATTAAAATTGAGTGACCATTGTCTCTTAACTTTCGCTCGGAGTCACACGTGTAGACTTTCCGTTTACGGCGTACAAATATTTAAGTAACCTACGAATGGCCTGCTGTAAGTGAGTAAGCCTAACTTAGAAATATTAGCATATTTTAAATATTTAGAACTAAAAACAAGTTATTGTAAATTTTAAACATACAAGATTTTTTTTTATTTAAATAAAAAACGTGAACTACCTTGTCAGGGATAAAGCAAGAAGTTAAATTTAAAAACACGGATAAAAAATTTGAACATGGAGAGATTTTTCTACATTTTTTAAAAATGTTTTTTTTTCATTCTTTAGTGTTTACTTTACAAATGTAAAAATACCAATAAATTTGTATCTGCTACAGATTACTTCAGAAAATTGATGCAATAAGTAAATTTAATGTTGTTACTGTAAAACATCTGACATTATATTAAAACAAACAAAAAAACATAAACATCTGATATTAGGTATATTTGGAAGCTCGTTGATATCTTTTGTAAGAAAATTGTCACTTTCACTTGGTATGTTCAGACAAAAACCGTATCTTTTTAATCTATATTTTTTACTTTATATTCGCTCCTACATAAATTAGACGACCACATACAAATATCACTTTTTTACAATTTTATAGTCACGTACATTAATATATATAAACGACTATCATACTGTCTTCTTCTGGTTAGTATGATCAAAGTAAGACAACACTATAAATATCCGGTTTTTATATTTAATATTTTCATATATTTACTTTAGTTACGATTCAAAAGCGCTGAATTCCGCCATTCAACACTCTTTGTCTTCAGAATTCGGCGAAAAATGGGGAACGGAGTGTTTTAACACTAGGTTCCCTTTACCTACTTAGCTGTGTGCGGGATACAGCGTGAAGCTGTTAAAAAATATAGTATAACAATAATTTGACATATAAGAAAATTGAGTATTTCAGAAACGCAAGCAAGTAGCGTTAGAACAAACGGTGTATGATCGAGCACGTTGGAATGTCGCTAATATTGTTCACAATACAACTTTATATCACAGCAACTCTCATATTATATTGTATTTATGCTGTGCGTGGGTGTAGTGGGAATATTATGACGAAATTCAGGAATTTTCTATTAATATTAATAAATTTGGTAGCTGTTATTGAAATAGAAATATGATATAATAATTTTTTTACATTTTTTAAAGTGTTATTCCACACTTAGGAAAGAAAAATACTTATCTAGAAAAGGTATAAAAATTTGAACATAGCTGGAAATCAGGAGGCGCGGGTTCGAATCCCACTACGTTCAAGTTTTTATACGTTTTCTAAATAAGTATGATATAATCAATATTTTATTTTATTCTTATTTAAAAAAAAACACTTCGTTTTATCGATGATTTCTAGGTAAATTATCGTGAAAAATAGCTTATGTTTTTATAGCTCTTTTGAATGAATCATTGAGAAAAAAAAAAATCAGCTTCACGCTGTATCCCGCACACCGCAGGGTAGACAGAGGGAACCTACTGTTAAGACACTCCGTTCCCCACTTTCTGCCGAATTCTGGAGGCATTGCGTGTTGAGTGGCAGAACTCAACGCCGCGCTTAGCCTCGACACCAGAGCGAAGAAATGGAAATATAAATTTAAGTAAATATTTCATCTCCTCGAGTGGGGATCGAACCCACAACCAGTCGGTTTTACAGTCACACCTTGTGCCGCTGCGCCACGACTGGTCTCACGAATCATGAATCATTGAGGTTTTTCTAAATTAAAATAAATAGTTGTTATGTATTTTTTAAACGTCTATGTAATCGAAAGTTATCCTTATTAGTAGTTCGAAATATAAATTTCAATTAATTCAAATACTTACATCAAAACATATACAAACATACGTTAAATATCACAAAACTCCATACAAACCGAAGTGTAAATAAATAAATTAAATTTCCCCTACAACGAACGTATGGAAACTATAATATTACATACAATATAACAAAATATCACATTAAGTATAGGGTTACTTCAACATGCGGTACCAACTCCCAACACAACGCTATCCTGAGAACAATGGCCGGGGTCGAGAACACGTATACATGCGGGACCAGTCCTGATCACCTTGCAATGCCGACGCTCTTCCTTTACGCACACCAACATGTTTACCGTACGTACATAGTTATATGTATGTATGTGGGAGTCTGTGTGTGTGTGCGTGTGTGTGTAGTCGGAAGAACATACATAACCTCCACAAGGCTTCGTAAACGGTGATTCGTCATCATTAAAAGTTTTTATGAACTTTAAAAATGTTAATGTAATTTCGTAGATTACCTACTATATTTATAAATACATAATATTTTTTTGTTTTAGCTTCACGTTGTATCCGTGTGTAACAGGATAGGAAGAAGGACCCTATGTTAAGACATTCTGTTCCCAATTAGCCTCACAATCTGACTTACGACGAAGACCACACGCCACACATGCCACGCAATGGCACAAATATATTATAATTGATATATATTCAAAAATTTATAAATAATATGAAACTCCTTAATTTGTAAAAAAGAAAAATTCTGATAAAAAAATAAACAAGTTAAAGAAAATGTGAAATTAAAAACGTATATTGACCTCTTTGGTTCTTTCACAGGAGCCATAAGTATTGACAAGCCGTCTAAGTATAATCCTTCCTTCGTCGTCATATAACATCCACTTCCACACATTGTATGCAGATCAACTTGATTTACTTAGATAGACTATTCTCATATTTTAACCAAAAATTTAAAAGTAGACGGCAAAAGGCGTGGCTTGGTAGTATCTGGGAATGGACCGGTGTTACATTTGGGTAACAACTTTTCCATTTGGCATTGGACAGAGTAGAATTTGGGAAGCTAACGACCAACCTTCGAGATTGAAGAGGCACCCAAAGAAGAACCAAAATTAAACTAAGGTAAAAAAAATCAAAAAGAGAATGAACTAGCACAAAATAAATGCTATAGCGATAAAGAATATTTATGAAATTAGAATAATTTCATCGAGCACGTGGTTTAAAAGTTTTAAACTTTATGGTAAATTCTTAACTACATTTTCTATAAAGTAAAAAACACTTAGTTCTAATATACATTGTAAAATATATAATACTAAAGCGAAGAAAAGCCAAAGTCCTCTTCTGTTGTTAGTTATAAATAGAAATCACCTGCGGTCAAGTACAGGTACATCTGGTCCTTGTAATCCGATATGTACTCATCAGAAAATATCATAAAAATCAGCTTTACGCTGCATCCCGCATATAGAAGGGTAGGCAGAGGGAACTTAGTGTTAAGTCACTCCGTCCATTTACTACTAATTTATTCAAGGCATTGCGTGTTGAATGGCGGAACTCAACGTCGGGCTTTTGACTTGATATAAGAAGATCGAACCCACAACCACTATGTTACAGTCGCACCTTTGTGCGAATGCACCACGACGGCCTCAAAGAAAATAAGATATAATAAACTTCATTTTGTAATTCACTTAAAGTTCATCGTAGTAAGACAGCGTCTGGCTGTAAACGGAACGGTTGTGGGTTCGATTACCAGTCAGGGAATAAACTGCGGCGTTGACTTCCGTCATTCAATACTCATTGTCTCAAATTCAAAGAAGCAACAGTACAACTGAACTTAAATGTACTCTACGGCGTATAAATAGTGGAAACGAAGTCTGTCGTTTTCAACAGGAAAAAAAATGCGTTAATAGGTTAAAGCGGTTCTCCGAAATCTTCGGTCCTACGTTGAAGTGTTAGTCATCGTGGCTTCTATAGTTCATCAGGCTCAAGTGACAATCGTGGAATGACATTTAATGGGCCAGGCAAAAAAATATATTTATATTATAAGTTGGTGAATATGGATTTTGGTTTCGCTTTCACGCAAAAACTACTGAACTCATATTTTACTTACTTATAAAAATCAGTTACACGCAGTATCCCGCATACTGCAGAGGGAACCTAGTGTTAAGCCACTCCCTTCCCCACTTAATACCGAATTCTGGAGGCATTGCGTGTTGAGTGGCAGAACTCAACGCCGCGCTTTAGCCTCGACACCACAACGAAGAAATGGAAATATAAATTTAAGTAAATATTTCATCTCCTCGAGTTGGGATCGAACCCACAACCAGTCGGTTTTACAGTCACACTTTGTGCTACTGAGCCACAACTGGCCTCAACTTACTTATAAGGTTATTTAAAAACAAACCATAGTCAATTAACATAGTTCAAATATTCTATTTACCAACTCCAATTACGAAAGTGGTTCAGAGTGGTCCAAAATGCCGCGAACAATAATGAGAGAGTGACGTGCGAAGACAAAGATTAGTTAACAGTTTGGCAAGAAACCGTTATTTCAGACTGCTGTGTTATGCTAGTTCGCAATTTTATTAGAGGACGTCTGAAACTAGCGTTGCCCTTGATTTATATGATCGTTGAATTTATCTTATATCTTATCTATCTTAATCTAAAACTACAATTATTATGTAATTATTAGTAGTCGCCCACAACTTAACAAAATGTTAAATTGTGGGTAAAGTTCCCGTCTTTTCCCTTTCTCATAGGAATTTCGAGAAATTCTTTCCTGCTCCCCTTCACTCCCTACATGCCAAATTTCACCTTCTTAAGTCCAATAGCTTCGTTTGTCCCTTATTTTTCAGTTTTATACATTTATATGGATAGATATATTGTGACTAGTGTCTTAAAGGTAACAGGGTCCGTCTGCCTAGGATAGTACCATATTATTATATTGTCATCTAATATTACTGTACATATAATTGTAAAGTTTCATGATGATACAACAATTAAAAGTGCGTGTAATTCAGATTCTTAGATTTTATTACTAAGTAAGCCCAGTCGTGATGCAGGAGCATGTGACTATAAACGCGATAGGTCGTAGGTTCGATTTCCATTCGAGGAACTGAAATATTTAATATTCGCACGACAAAGCGCGGCGTTGAATTCCGCCACTCAACCAGGCAATGCCTTCAGAATTCGACGGAGAATGGTAAACAGAGTGTCTTAGCATTAAGTTCACTCTGCGTACCCTCTAGTGAACAGGATACAGTGTGACGCTAAAAATAATACCTTATATGGCATTAACAAGTTAAAAAGAATAATGAAATGCATAATAATTAATAATTATAGCGACGTATACATTAGCAACCAGTTTGTTTCGAAACCCGCAATCCAGGTGACCGTATTGTACCGAAGCCAAGAACGATTACTCAAATTAGCGACTTCGTAACTCGCGAGCAATACGTATATACGAGTATATATTGGTGAGAAAGTATATGTCTTTTGGCACACTGTTTTATAAGTTTTGTTTATAATTTTATGAAAAAAAGCCTTAATTTTTTTTAGGTTCACGCTGGATCCCGCTTAGAGCAGAGTAGGCAAGGAACCTAGAGTTAAAACACTCCGTTCCCCAAATTCTGCTGAATTTTCAAAGCAATATGTGTTTAGAGGCGGAACTCAACGCTGCGCTTTTGCCTCGGTACCAGAGCGAAGAATCAAAAATATTAATAAACAATAATTCATTCACCTGAGTGGAAATCAAACCCACAATCGTCACATTACAACCACACGCTTGTGCTTGTGCTTGAGACTCAAATCTTAATAACTACTAAATAATATGAATAATTGATTATTTAAATATTATGTTGAATTTTATGATAGAAAGATGAGAAAGTAATTTGAAATAAGACGATTATTTGTTAGAAAGTGTAATTCATATGAAAATATTTTATTAAGTTATCTAATAACACTGGCGAAGAAAAAAAGATAAGCGGATACTTATAAAGAATATCTCTATGAAGACAGTAGGAATATTTTTTGAACCTATAGTACCTTTTTGTATACGATACATATTATCAACAAATATGTTTGCTATAGTATAAATAATTAACATATTCATAGTTGATGTAGTGCTAACTGAGTGCTTACAAGGCCAGACGTGGCACAGGAGCACAAAGTGTGACTTTAAGCGCTACAGATTGTGGGTACGATCCCCACTCGAGTAATTGAAATATTATATATAGTCATACGCTTGTGGTCCAAGCATATGTCTGTAAATGCAACAGGTTGTTGGTTCGATTCCCATTCGAAAAATTAAATCTATACTAATATAATAAAGCGAAAGAATATGTTTGTTTCTTTATTTGTTTAACACTAATGTCTGGATCTACTGGACCGATTTACTTTCTTTATATTAAGTTATTTGATCATCATCATTTAGCTTTTATAGCATGTATTTCGGACGTATACTTTTCGAGAAAATGTAAAATTAAAATAATTCAACGCACTGTTACGGCCGCAAGCCTAGGCTCTAGTCCCGCGGGGGCGCCCTTGCCGCCGATGACGTCTTATCATACAGCCAAGTTGTGTTCATGATACGCAGTATAATAAAAGTATTATAGGTGGTATGCGGGCGAAGCCGCGAGTGTGCCGCTAGTATTTAATATTTCCCATTATTCGCTCTGGTGTCGAGGCTATATGCGGCATTGAGTTTATCCAATCAACACACAATGCCTCGTCATGAAAGTGGGGAGCGGAGCTTAACACTAGGTTCCCTCTGTCTACACTGCTGTGTGCGTGATACAGCGTGAAACGAAAAAAAAATTATGTAGTGCTTAGGTACTATATAAAATATGAAAACAAAAGGAACCTTATAAAACTGTAACAAACAATCGATCGTTAAAAAGCCAAGTTAATATCTAAAATACATCATTAGTTGCTACTTCCAATGTAATAAATCCTTTACTTCTCCATATTTAAAGACATCTATTACTTTTTGCAAAGGGAAACAAAAGGAACCTACAATTTACATTTCAATTTTATGATCCATTTGTTTCAAAGTGAGCTTCATTAGCCAACCACAAGCAGTGAAAGGCCGGAAAACTATAAATATTTGCTTCATACACTCCATACAGATCGTGAAAGGTGATAATGATCGACGCTGGGAAATTAACCACACTTTCCAAACTTTAAAATCTCTATTTGCTTTACGACAATAGTATACGGAGCTTGACCGAGCGTTGTTGCGTAAGAAATTAATTTCAAGTTAAATATTGATGTTATGACGAACGAATGAGTGATGAAAGAATGGCAAAAAAGATTTATGATGGAAATGTGAGTGGTAAGAGAGGTAGGGGGAGACCTCGGTTGACCTTCAAAAACACAGTATCAAAGATACTGGAGGAAGATCTCAGGTTGATGACAGTGGACGAGGCGAAAGAGGTATGTGGAGACCGTAGCGTTTGGCGCTCTGTTCTCTCTGACTACCCCGCTAGGGATAAAGCGTGAAGCTAGTAGTAGTAGTAGTATTGATGTTGTAATAATCTTGATGAGTTTGTGTTGTTCAGACTCTTCTATACAATACTATACTATAGTATAGTGACGACATTATGCAGAAATTTTGTTGGTTTTTGTATCACTTTGTTACAGTACGTTCAACAAGTAGTGGTCCTGATGTTAGCTGTAGATGGCTGAGCAAAGGCCTAAACTTCAGGGCGGCCACGATTTGTTGACCGTATTAAGCTGATACACGTAATATATTTTATATTTAAGTGTGTATTGTTTTCCAAAATGATTTAAATGATATTACTAGAAACCATTACTTTTTTTATTTTATTTAGTGATAAACATTTAATAATAATTGTTATTATGATTGTTCATTAAGTAAATCCTGTAATTGATAACAAATCTTTATACGTCTCTACAACAGTATTTTAAATATAGTTTGTTCTGTTTGTATAGTGTGTGTGAATGTGTGAATGGTGTGTCTTAACACTAGGTTCCTTCTGCCTACCATGCTGTGTGCGGGATACAGCGTGAAGCTGAAGCTGTTTTTTATAGGTACTATAAAAAAAAACAGCTTCAGCTTCAAACAGAAATGGTATTAAAATTTGTCTATAAAATTTGGATATTTAATTTTTAATATATCTACATATTATTAATAATTTAATATGTATATTGTTTAGAGCTATCGGTGGATGTTTGTAAAGCACGTAACAATATCACGAGGAAGCGGAATGTAACAAGCTAAGAGTTATAAGTCGTGAGAAATAGGCGTGTTCAAGAAAGCAGGTTGATACCGTATAAGCATTGTTGACAAACCTATTTAACATAGTACATTTCTTTTTTTTTGTTATAACTATTATTTTTTTTAATTCAATCATCATAAAATGAAGCATATATTAGTAATAGATATCTTCATTCAAGATTTGGAATATTTCAAACGCCGGTTTTTTTGTTCGGTATAAGAAAACTTTAAAAACGACAATTTTTTAAAATATTTTTTATCTGTTAAGTATACCGTAGCGACTATATAAAAAAAAGTAGTAAAAGTAAACATAATAAAGATAAAAAAATGTTTCATTTGAGTCAGCCATGACTAGTCAGCTTAAGCGATATGAGTATACGAGAATCCTTTTACATATTATCCACACATGTAATTTGATTACAGGACATTGCCTTTCAGTGCCAGTTCTTTGAATAAATATGAACATTATACAAGAGGACAGTCGTGGCGCAATGGCACAAGTGTGTGACTGTAAACGCGACTGGTTGTGGGTTCGATTGGCATTCGAAGAAATTAAATATTTATTTTAATTAATATTTTTGTTTTTTCGCTCTGGTGTCGAGGCGAAGTTGCCACTGTTGTTCAATTCACAGTTGCCACTCAACACGCAATGCCTCCAGAATTCAGCGGAAATTAGGAGACAGAAATATTTTAAAACTAGGTCTTCAGGTTCCCTCTGCCTACCATACATGCTATACGCGAAATACAACGTAAAGTAAAAAAAAATATTATTTATAAAAATCTTGGACAATGTTAATTTCAAATTTCGTTTCAAAAACGTAGCTTATATAAATTTTAAGTTAAGCACATAAACAGCAAAATTTTAAACTTAACAATTTTACCATAGTAATGTTTAATATAATATAAACTGTCTTAAGTTTAACATTTTTTGAATGAAATTTCTTAAGAATACTCTTTACAGTGACGCGAAAAATATAATACCCGTCATTTCACATAACGGGTGGTCCGCGTCGTCACTTTCTAAAGTCGAGAGTAGAAATGATGATATTTATAATATATTAAAATAAGTTAATATAAGAAATTAATAGTTTAAATTAGTAGTTGCGGCCAGTCGTGGCGCAGCGGCACGAGGTGTGACTGCAAAACCGACTGGTTGTGGGTTCGATCCCCACTCGAGGAGATGAAATATTTACTTAAATTTATATTTCCATTTCTTCGCTCTGGTGTCGAGATTAAGCGCGGCGTTGAGTTCTGCCACTCAACACGCAATGCCTCCAGAATTCGGCAGAAATTGGGGAACGGAGTGTCTTAACACTAGGTTCCCTCTGCCTACCCTGCTGTGTGCGGGATTGATTTATTTATTTATTTTAATAGTTTAAAGCGTTACCGGATGTGATGTGGAGGAAACGATACTATTTAGTTTAAAATTAGTCTAATATGTTGAAACCGACCTGGATTCCAAAAAAATATCTAATTTATAGCAAGATTTCTGAAAGTAATTCTCTTAATGAACGGCCCACTATTAAGTAGTAGTAATAAACGCGCAATTTCACAAAAATTTCGACATTTTCAAATTAATGAAAGTGGTTTGGTCAAATCAATGATTAATTACCGTTTACCGGTCGTTATAGTATGTAATTGTTACAAAATAATATTTTTGTGGGAAACAAACGTATGGTTTTTAAACAATTTTTACACTTATATTTATATACATATTATGACAAATTGCTGACATTTCTTTACATGTGGTTTTTTCCACACCTCGTTCCTAGAATTCTAATGCGACCTGTACAGGATAAAAGAATACGAGGGCGTCCGCGATCGTTTTCCTCAAACACTTTAATATTACAATCTGTATAACCTTTTTTTTTGCCACATTGTATCCCGCTCACACCAGGGTAGGCAGAGGGAACCTAATGTTAAGACACCCGTTCGCCATTTTTCGACAAATTCTGGAGCCATTCTCCTTTAGCTTATTATAAGTTATGAATAATATATCAGATTGTGATAAAAGAAGTAATGAATTAATATATATTAATTAAATACTCAAAAAAAGTAATATCTAACTCATTTACACAGATTTCATATAGGTAATTTTGTTTCGGTTTCTCTTAATTATTATTTAAGCACCATGTTTATACATATATTCCATCTAAATTTTAGCTGACCTCAATATTAACATAGAGTTTACGACGAACTTTATCGTCGGTTTCTTTATCTGCACGAATGGATGCGCAGGAGTCGCTCACGTTATAGTACAGTTACCCACACATTCGTGCTATTAAATACGTGCATATTTATGCGTGGCGTGTCTTCTGTAACGGTGCCCTGGCAAGGACTTAAAAAAATATGTTACTATACCTTATATTTATTGCGACTCGTGTCCTACATATAAATAATTTTTTTTAATTCTATTTCTGACAACATAACTGATTAATTCTTTTCTATTTTTTTTTTTATTTAAAAGCTGAAGATTTAAGGATAAGGTATACACGATTGAACGTTAACAGCGGCATATAAAAAAATATTTAATAATTTATGGTACGCTACATAGTAGATGCGATATTAAATATGCAGCCTTTTCCTTGAAGTGTTTAATTTAAATTCTTATATGGATTTCTTGTATTTATTGTAGATTTTTCATTACAATTTAACACAAGTATATTATAAAATTAATTTGACCTATACAATAGGGAAGTATATTTGTTTTATTGACATATTTAACTGCTTAGCAATTTACTTGTTTACTTATTTCCAATTGAATGTGTGGCTACTCTTAGATTATTGAATGTTTATTAAAGAATAACATATTTTTATGAAAGAAAAAATCTAAAATTAAAACAGTTGCACTGATGATTCAAAATGATGATGATTCAAATAAAACTTGATTTATACGGTCTTTGTGCAAGGCTAATAATAAAAAGACAACAAACACGCAGTACATTTATACACTACTTACAAACTTACAAATAGTTATTAACTAATAAATAAGTAAATAATTTCTCAAATACATTACCTGTATACTGTTCCGTTTAACTTCAATATAAAGCCAGTTGTCTGTAGAGAATGCGATTGCCATTAAAGCAGCAGCCACGATCGCCGTAATGGTCGCTATAGACAAAGTTACCGCAGAGCAAGGCATTTTTACAACCTTCAAGAAACAGTGAGATAGAAGAGATAGGGTACGTTAACACAATCACAACACGTTACTTCTGGAAGTTCACCTATACAGCATTTTCGTGATCACTTAGCGGGACGGGGTAAACGACAGCACTCTCACAATTTAATAAAAACTCATATGAATGCGGTCATCGCCAGCAGCGTATAGAGTTCGCGCGCGATACTTCTTCGCCTACTTCGCTCCGTCTTGTTGTCCAGTCGCCACTTGTCGAGTTGCCGCTCTCTTGCGGATGTGAAACTTTCGAAAGCGAACGAACTCCGCCAAGCGGGAACAATGCAAATTATAAAACTTGTTTTGTGATTGCCAGTTTGGAAAATTATTATTTTTGACTAGCAACATTGGCTGTGATAATATATATTGTTATAAATTTATAATAAACGAAATAAATTTAAATAAGGTGATATTATATTTTTTTAGGTCTGATAAAAGTATTTCTGTATATTTTTTTTATATTTACAAAGTAATGATAATTCATATTTATTTTTTATTATTAACATAATTAAATATAATGTTGCAAGTTGTGCAAGCTTACCATTATTCTTAGAAAATAATTTACTTAATTTAAAATTACAAAATAAAATTTTTAAAGCTATCATTAGGTTTGGATACTAAATATGCATCCTAAATTAATTTTTAATGTATAATAAAAAATTAAGAAGTAATCAAACTTAAATACAGCTTAAAAAGTTTATTTTATACTCATTCTAAATAATACAGGAGGTATTACTTGGAAAATTTTAATTTTATGGATGTATGAGTTGAAAACAAAATTAAAAATTATGTTAATACGTAATATTAACATAATTATTATTGGTCATGGGACAACGCAGTGGATTATTATGACAACATTTCGCTCAATTATCAATGTCAAATTGTCGTGCTATGTTATTCATCTGTGATAAAATGCGAATACGAATTTTCTAGATTACAAAAAACAAACAATTGAAAAATATTCTTTGATTTCTAATATTTAAAAATGACTAATACTTATGAATACGATAAATATGATGATGTTTTTACGTCTATTTTAGAAAATGAAAAATCTATATTAGGTTTTCTTTCAGCTATATTTAATTTTCTCGCAAGGCGGTAAGTATTATTTTATATAAAATACTGATAAATAAATGATGTGCAACCTTAGTTTTATTAAATGTATGCTTTATTCCAGCACTGATTTTTACTATATAGCCAAAAACCCAGATGACAACATGGGATTTCCACCTGGAGTAGCTGAAGAACTTGTGCTTAAAGTATTGAGAAAATGTGATCCAAAAAACTGGTATTCTGGTATTGACAAGCAATCTGATATAAATAATGAAATAATGTGTTCTACTGTGGCTCAAGAAGTAGAAGTAATTGCTGATGATAACGAAACATCTAGTGAGGATGTTGATAAAGTTGTTTTAAATACAAGTGAATATTCCCCATCAGAATCATATGACCAAGATAATATTTTAAAGAAAGATGATAGAACTATATTTCCAGAAGATTATGAACCACCAATTATTGTCACACAAAAAAACAGTGAAGCTTATAATGGTGCAGCTAGAGAAAATTATTCATGGTCACAAACAATAATGGATTTGGGTAAACATTCAAGCAAATAATCATAATGTTTATAATTGTTTGCTTTTACAACATTTTTTTATATTAAATCACTAAATTATTTGTAGATGTCACAATAAAGCTGCCACCAGACATAAAATCCTCTAAAGATTTAAGAGTGGTTATAAATTCTGGTGACATATATGTAGCAAATCGCAATGGAAATGTTGTTATAAAAGATACATTGCCATTTAAAATTAAAACAATGGATAGCTTCTGGAGCATCAGTGAGGGCAGATTATTGATACATTTAGGTAAAGTAATGAAATAAAAATAAACATCTTCACTTTTTCATCCTTTTTCTTGCATAGTATGGAAATTCATTCCCTATCCGGTGCCCAACTTTTAAGGCACTGTGAGTTAAGTGGGAGAAAGATACACTTTGTCAACCATAGCTGCAAAATAATAATGACTTAAATATAGTAACAATTTCTTCCAAATGGAGACCAAACCCAAATGGAGATCAAACTCATTATATGTACAATCAGAGTATGCCATAACAATCAATCAATAATTAAATTATATTAATTATAATATCTATTTTATTTCATCTTAAATTTATATATAACACATTCTTTCTTAGATTATAGATTTTAAATTGTGTTTACAGAAAAAAAACAAGAGCGCTGGTGGAATAAGTTTCTCAATGGAGAAGAAGAAATAGATCTTTCAAAAATTGACTGTTCCAGACCATTAGATGAATTGCCTGAAGATAACATTGCCAAAGTATGCCATATAATTTATTTTCTCTAATCAATGTGTAATCCTAAGATACTTATCTTTATTTCATAAGCTTCACACCATATCCTGTACATAAGGCAGAGTAAACTTAGTGTTAAGACGACATTTCCTTCTGAAATTTGGAAATATTACATTATGTGTGGCAGAATTCAACACCACTTGTTATAAGGGTAACAAAATAAAATCTCCTGATTGGGAATTGAACCCATAAATATTGAGTTTACAATTGGACACTGCACCATAACAGTCTTTAATATACATTTACTATTCAGTTTTTGCTGCAAATTATTTATTTACATAAAAATTGACAAATTCTAGGTAAGGGAGTTACAATGGAACCAAGAACAAAAGTTAAAAGGACTACCAACCAGTGATGAAATAAGAAATATGGAAGTTCTTAAAAAGGCTTGGAATGCAGAGGGATCTCCATTTAAAGGCCAAGAGTTTAATCCAAATGTTCTTATGAAATAAACATGGAATTTGAAGGGATTAATCATTGTGAAATAAAATAGTATATTTGTAAAAGGCAAAATTTTATTATTTGTTATTTTTATGTATTCTCTAATAAATCAATTTTATATATAGTTTGTTTTATTCCATTTTAATATTGTTGAGTACAATGTTCTTTACTCGACACTTAAGAAACAAGTGTTTTCAGTTCAGTTTTTATTTATCTTCAGTCTTATGGTACCCTACCAGTATGCATAGATTAAACTTTTTATTAAAAATATGTGATTATGGTAAATATGAGTCTAAATTATACAGAATGTAAGGATCAATAGATCAACAGTGGATCTGTGCTTGTGATATATTCAAATATAAATAAATGCCTTTCATATCATAAAATTAAATAAAAAAAAAAATTAAATGTCTCTTATGAAGTCATTTGTTGGGTATGCAAAATCTTTGTGGAATATGACAAAATAATGATTATATATGTTGTTTCTCTGCACACTTAATTTTGAATATAGCAGGGTAGTTATAGTGAAATTAGTGTCGAGACCATCACTTTTTGCCCAGATGTGGGAGAATTCAAGGTGGTGACAGAACTTCATCTTCCTTTATTACACTATCTTACCAGAGTGTAAAAATGATGAAATTATTTGACATCCTTTTGTCATCAAATCATTACTATTATTTGTCATACATTATTTTGCTGTGTCACTTAATTTATATAATATTGATTTTATTACTGACAGGTGTGGTCAAAATAATTTTTTAATTGTTTCATAAAGTACATAAATTTTAAAATAGCTAACTCATATATTGTAATATATAACATCCTACTATAAAAGGCAATAACTTTAAAAAAAAAATCAGAAAATTACTTAACAATGATAGCATTTTATAAACTTTAAGAATTTAAAAACCTTTTAACACAACTTTTCCAATTGTGCGTTGATTTTCAATAAGCTTGTGAGTTTCTTTCAGGTTTGCCGCATTTATTGGAGAAATTACTTTATTGAGAGTACATTTCAACTGACCATTCTCTAGCATGCTAGACACTTCTTTTAACATTTGATGATGTTTAAATTTATCTTCTGTATCATATTGTATTTTGGTTACCATACATTCTGACACTAATGTTATACTTTTGTCTTTCAATGGTCTCAAGTCTACTAATCCACTACTATCAACTATTAAGCAAATTTTGCCCTGAGGTTTTATTATTTTCATCAAAATGTCCCAGTAAGGGAATGGATCATAGTTTACCAATATGTAATCAACACCGTTTCCATATCCATTTTCTTCAAGTTGTGGTATCAGATCTTGAGAATGGTTAAGTATTATACTTGCACCATGGTCGCGGGAAAAATCTGCCGTTTCTTTTCTTGAAGCTGTTCCTATGACTACCATATCCAAATTCTTTGCTAATTGAGAAGCAACTGAGCCTACACCTCCAGCACTATTAATAATTAGCAAAGATTTACCAGAATCAGAAATTGATAATTGTAAGCGCTCTTGAAGGGACTCCAAAGCAGTGACTGCTGTTAAAGGCATAGCTGCAGACTGCTCAAAAGATAAATTCTTTGGTTTTGGACCCACTAATATTTCATCAAGTGCTACATATTCAGCATTACAACCATTCTTTCTTAGATCACCAGTGAAAAATACTTCATCCCCAATGTTGAATAAATTTGAATTTTCACCTTTATCAACGATAATGCCAGCTCCATCCCATCCCAAGATCCGTGGTGTTTTTTCCACATTCGGCTTAGGGGCCCGTTGTTTCGTATCTATAGGATTAACTGCTATTGCCTCTACCTTTACCAAAACTTCATTTTTCTGTATAGATGGCAAACTAACTTCGAGATCCAAAAGACTGCTTGGATCACTTATCGGTAAATATTTATAAAGTCCTATAGCCTTCATAGTTTTCGGTAGATTTCTAGCCATTGTAAATATATAGTAATTGCTTATAAGAGGACTAGTTACTAGGTTAACAATTAATTCTATACTAAAGAACAATGGAAAAACAAGTAGTGCTTATATAATATGTAAGTTTATTATTACATTTACGATAACAATTCAAAACATATGATAATAACAAAAAGCAAGTCATGTGGTATATTGTTTGATTGTAATTGATTACACTAGACAGATAACAGAATTACCACATATTTCATATTAATAGATTTTACTTCTACCATATATTAGTTAAAAATACATGGCCAAAATAGAATACATTCTAATTATACTGACATTTAATTTTTTGTGAATTAACTAATTATTTGTGAGCGACATTTGAGTTTTGACTTTTGATTGACATAATTTATCGAACTGCAAAAAACATTTTTATAAGAATTGCGTTAAACATATAAAAATAATTATATTTTTTAATCCAAATGTGATGTTTAAGGGTTTTTTCTAACATTATAAGACTATAAAACTTTTTAAGTATAAATGTTTATAGCCTCCTATTTTTTAAAGAATATTAATATTAACTTGCTGTGGTCAGTCGTGGCGCAGCGGCACAAAGTGTGGTTGTAAAACCGACTGGTTGTGGGTTTGATCCCCACTCGAGGAGATAAAATATTTACTTAAATGTATATTTCCATTTCTTCGCTCTGGTGTCGCGGCAAAGCGAGTAGAGCTAGTAAAATTTCTAGGGGAAATGGGTGGATGGATGAACTACGCTCCATAGTAGAAGCGGTTGGTACACGGTATCCAAGCGGTTACGTCTTAACGATTAGTATAATGGTTTTATAGGACACGCAGAGTTCCCACGCTAATTTTTAACTGTGTGGTTTTCGCCATCTCTGAATGTAGCCATAATCTTGACATCAGTATTTTGTCGTGTTCGATACAAATAAAACAAACAAAATGACTGCAATAATTATACATTTATTACGTTCTACGAGATATGGCTATGTGTTTACAAATTACAATGTAAATGTATACTTAACCCATATTAAAAGCAGATCATTAAATATCACAGAATAGGCAACAATTCACAATGTGCTAAATAAATATTGAACTAATTTTACGCACATAAAATCTGGAATGCAATATTGAACAGATGTTTTCAAATAAAATATTTAAAACTATGTAAAACTCTTCTTTTCAAAGCTAAGATATAAATTATGACATTAAAACGTTATTGGAGTCGTAACAATTTGACAAAGTGAATAAGTACATCACAAGAAACTACATCAATTAATAATATAATAGTTTATAGTATATTTTTAGGTAAGCTCCTATTATATAGGTAGTAAGTATTAGTCACGGTGGAAATTATTGTAAGTTATATATTTCGATACATGAACAGTTCATATATATTTATTAATATTAATATAAACGTGGTTATTAATATATTGCGCTAACAAAAAAAAGAGTTTTATTTTTAGAAACAAAAAATATAATACAATTAGGTATTTCTATAACATTATTAGGTACATCTGCGCATATATTTGGTTTCTTAGCATGATCATTTTATCAATATACTAACATATATATGGGCTTCTTAATAAAACTCGCTTAGTTTTTACCAATATACAATACAATTGTTATATTAATAGTAAATAATTAACCACAAATTTAATTATTCCTTATTTTATTAATAAACCAATGCAATAATATGATTGCAGGAGCGTATAGTTTGAAAAATATATATATTTAATCTTTGACAGGTACAAAGTTTAGCATAAATGTATATAAATTATGATGCCCTTTGATTATTATGAATATGTATGGAACACATCTGTTGTCATTGATATGTTCTAGGTACTAATTTACATTAGACGTAGTAATTTTAATTTCGCAAGTTAATAAAGTGAATTATTTTATAGCGTTTACACAATTTATTCTATTAATTTATTTTATTTATATTTTTTGGTTAAAATTTACATTTATGGCACATATGCAAATAGGTGGTGCCTGTCAAACATGCATGCGTTTATAGTTCTAATTAATACTGAATAATAATTAAATACTGACCAGTAGCATTGTACATTAAACTTTTAGAATAATATTATAAATTAGAATAATTGTCATTATTTAAAAAAAAACTAAACGACTTCGGCTATTGACGTGGGCCATAGTATCTATATTTTCCAGAGGGGTTTAATTTTCGTTTTGAACTGATCTTTATGTGTAAAGGTTTCCTTTTCTATTTTTTCTGCCTTTATCTTTCTTTGCTATAATTAGAATTTTTTGACGTGAAGAGGGGAAACTTTTTTTTTAGCAAAAAAAGGCAAAAGAAAACAATCGTGATGCCACATGACATTTTCGAATCATATTGAATATTTATACCGTCTTTAAAAATTAACTAACAATGGTTACAATTAGTCAGGTACAATTTTTATGATAACCTCCACTGGATTTTGTAATAAATAACTAAGCCTTGTTTTCTTCTGTTAGATATATAACCAATATTACTTATATTTTAAATAAATATCTGTATTCATATTATGGATTATATGATGATATGACACATCCAAATATAAAATTCTTCTTAATAGTTATAATTTACAGATACCTAGTACCATAAACACTAGACAGATAATACCCACATAAATAATATACGAACAATATCAACGACCAAAAATTAAAAAAAAAAACATTATTCTAATAGTTAACTCAAAAAAAAATTCTTTGTATTACACTTAATTTGTGATACCAATTGCCAAAGTACGATAATATGTACCTATCTAATAGTTTACAAACGATTTCATGCATTCAGTAAATATTTTCTAATTACCGATAAGAATAGTATTAACTATTTTAATATTTGGTAGCATATAAAACCATTTTTATTACAAACATCTATAAGAAATTATATTATCTTTTACATTACTTTTTTTTTGTCGTTTAAATTGACTTTGATTAAGAGAATAATGCCATTCATTTTATTATTATTTTTAGTTGAAGACATCTAACTATTGAATTAAAACATCTCATTATTGATTTAAATTCTTAATAATTTAGTTATTTAATGATATAAATGTAAACTGTAACATTAGATAGTAATTGAGTATAGCTAAAAGCTTTTAAAGCAAACAAAACTAGTCTATTTAAATCAGATTTACATCAAAATGCAAAAACTGTTTCATAAAAAAAAATCATATAACTATTTATTTTCATTAATTTCATATACCTATTTGTACATTTACGAATATGCCCATACAATATTTTATAGATTAATGAAAAAAAAGGAGTTACTTTTTTTTCTTCATTTCCAACATTTACAACGTCACAAAACGTTAACTTTCGGCCATCTTGTGTCAATGACATCAATACTGAATTTCCTTATTCAAAGTTATTTATGGTATATTCGGATAATTCCGAAAAAGTAATATTTCTAATAATTAACTTTGTATACCCAACGCAACTATAATTTGTGTTCTGGCAACATTCACATAGTGGATACTCTGGTCTAGAGTAATTATTAGAAGAACTGGTCTTTCGGAGTTACCCGGTACACCTAATCTTATTAAACGAAACGTCTAAAATTTCAATAATAGCTAAACTAATAAAATTTATTGTACAGCATATTCACAAAAATCATGAGCGCCAGTACATTCAACATTGGGTCGGTGAGTGGAGTCCCATATGCCGGGGCCGCATCGCTGACACATACCCACCAGAGTGCAAGGTATCCTCACCAGCTGTCTGAACTGGTGCAGAAGACCTCGCGCTTTACGAAGAATCAGACGCCCGTCCATGTACATTGCTGGAAATATTTAAGCAAAATTATTATGACGATTTATGTATGCTAAAGACTTTAAATCTTTGTATCCTTTCACACAGTTCGGAGTAGATGCTAGAAATATAAACATGATATTTCACTATAATAAAGATTTTGAGATAAGAATAAATTTAGTGTTCCCTTACTAATTATAGCAACATTAAAAAAAAATAGAAGGAATATTTAAAAAAAAATGTGAACAATCAAAGTTATTAACAGAAAATAGAAATTATTATACTACTACTTTTTATATGATTATATAAATGTCTTTGTTTTTACTGAATTTAATTGTTTATTTATTTTACACGTATTTGCTTATTTATAAAAAAAAAAATCATTAAAAAAACAAACTTATTTAAAATCTTACCCAATGAGCTGAAATGTAACAGCATTTCATCAGTATTGAGATCTTGAGCGATGACGTCATCCGCGTACACCGCGATTATGGCGAGGCACAGGAACAGATGGAAGTAGTCGGTCTGGTAGTTCCCCCAGCAAGCTTCCCACATCCGTAGTGCCACCGCTTCGGTGAATTCACGTTTGAAACACCTAAAAATCCAAGAAAGAAAGGAATTAAAAAAATTGTCATAAAAAGTTACCTATATATTATGATGGTATCTATAGACTACTAATACTAATAAAGCTAAGTTTAATCGCTTGTTTATTTAAGCCAGGGGTTCCCAACCTTTTCTTGATCAAGGACCACTTTTATATCATTCTTGGTAGCAGGGACCACTATGCATGTAGGTATATTAAAAATTAACTGTGATAATTAAACAGAACCTTCGCCTCACCATCCAGTCATAAAATTAAAATTGTTCGCGGACCACTTTTAGGCTTCTGCGGACCACTGGTGGTCCGCGGACCACCGGTTGGGAACCGCTGATTTAAGCGCTTATGTTTCTGATAGGGGCGTGGCGATACCGTCTCTCTTCTCTGGCGATACATCTATCTCTTATTATAAAAAATTGTCACAATCACAATATATCGCGGGATGGAGATTTTACGCAAGAAATTTTTTTCTAAATGAATTTTTTTTCGGCAAAATCAATTAAAATTTCAAAAGATTAAAATAACTCTTTATTAAGTGTAAAACTATATGCTTAAATAATCAATCAATCATTATTAAAATAACGTTAAATAAAAAAGAAGCGGGCGAAGTGGCGCAGGGGCCACTAGTTGGATATATAAGCTGCATAGAAAAACACTCCCCATTTAACATAATTCGCTTTTATTAGCTTAACTTGTCTCTACCTACGATCAATCAAAGTAACAAAACCACGTTTTCGGATCTAACGAGAATACAATATTTCTACATCATGAACCTTATGTCCGCGCCGTGACCTGGAGATCATGGCAACAAGAAACACTTTTAGCCGTAAAGTAACCACTATGTGATTATTTTACAGTACATTGGATATTAAAATTGTATTAAAATTCTACAGCCAGAGAGCCAGAGGCCAGAATCACAAAGTGTGACTGTAAAATCGACTGGTTGTGGGTTCGATCCCCACTCGAGGAGATGAAATATTTACTTAAATTTATACTTTAATTTCTTCGCTCTGGTGTCGAGGCAACGCGCAGCGTTGAGCTCTGCTACTCAATACGCAATGGCTCCAGAATTCGGCAGAAAGTGGGGAGCGGAGTGTCTTAACACTAGGTTCCCTCTGCCTACCCTGCTGTGTGCGGTATACAGCGTGAAGCTGATTATAACTTACAATAATATCCATCGGTGACAGAACAACAGCTCCATAGCGTCTACATGTTTCTCTAGATGTTTGTAGAAATGAGGTAGCATTATCCTTATTAGTTCACGAAGGTAGCTCTGGAAACAAATTCAATAAATTTAATAATGTGTTAACATTTTCAACATATTAGGATTCGATTTTTTTATAAGTAGTAAAAGCAATATTAACATTAAATTTAAAAAAAAATCATTTTTTTCATTTTATATTCATTAAAATGTCGAAGATCTTCAAAATATATTTAATTCAAAAATTTCCTAATGTACAACTTTATACTTGTTTTTTCTATATGCAATAAAAATAAATCATTGAAACTAATTTAGACTGCAGTTTAAAAAAACCAACGAAGGGAACTACAAAACTAAATACTTTTAACTTTCCCTATAGTTATTGATTGGGTACACAAACTATACTCATCGCGTGCATTTAACCAATCTTCATAAAATATCAATAAGTACGTAGCTTCGTTGTTAATTTAGTAGTCAAGTCGTCACTCAGCTTTCGATTATAAGTAAGTCTCTAATAATGAATTTAAATTTAGCTGAAGTCGAGTCCACGACATATTCAAGATATTCAAAGAGAAAATAGAGAGTGGAGAAGTTACTTATATACATTAAATAAATTAATAAATTATAATTATCGAAAGCACTTAAAAAATTATTTGCATTAGAGCTAAGATCAAACCCACTCTTGTTCTTGCACTCCGTTCCCATTATGACTTCCTCCGTCCACTTTCGGCCGAATTCTAAAGACACCAGAGCGAGGAAATGAAAATATTATATATTTCATTTTCTCGAGTGGGCATCGAACCCACAACCTGTTACGCTTACAGTCGCACGCTTGTGCCTCTACGTTTATCAAGTTATATCTAAAATTTAGATATGTACTAACATGTTAATTTACCTATACAATCCTCACTTTACGTAGAAGATACTTTGTTTTGTTTGGACTTAAAACTAAAACTCTTATAATGTAATAAAAAAAAATATTGAATCCGTGGAATTTTTAACTAGAAAACGATCCACTTAATTTAATTATCTCAAGTTAATTCTATTTCTTGTACGAGACTAGCATCTTTGCTAAATTAATAAAAAATGTAAATCTCAAATCAACTTCTAGACGACAATTATTAATTTTTAACTTAGTTATCAGACTTGGATACAAAATGAAATAATCTGCTGTAAAGCTTTCATTGCCTCATTCATTACAATTCATGCCGTCAAGAGGCGAAGCTAGTGAATGCAAACGAATTCACAAGTTTTGCCTCTTGACAAGTATTTATTTTTCTTATATAGGTATTTTTTTTTATTTAGAAACTGATTACACTACAAAAAAAAATAAATAAATAAGCTTCACGCTGTATCCCACAGCAGGGTAGGCAGAGGGAATCTAGGGTTAAGACACTCCAGTCCCTACCTTTCGCCGAATTTAGGAGGTATTGCGTGTTGAGTGGCGGAACTCAACGCCGTTCTTCGCCTCGACACCAGAGCGAAGTAATGCAAATATAACTTTAAATAAATATTTCATTTCCTCGGGTGGGGATCGAAATTACAACCGTCGCGTTACAGTCACACGCTTGTGGCCTTGTATATCTACAAGGATATTAGATATACGTATAATAATTTAAAACATTTTGTATTTTGTAAAAAAATCTGTGCCCTTCTGGGCTATGATACTGGGCTGGGCTGTAATCAGGAGTGGTTGTGGGCTATCCTCAAACTCTTCTTCTTCCTGGCATTAATCCCGACTTTTTCCAGGGCCTGCCTTCCTACTCAACCTACTCCACTTTGCACGGTCTATAGCGTCGTCGATCGTTAATCAATACGAAATAATCATTTTATGTCAATACTTACCAGGTTATTATCCATATCGTTATCGGTGGGTGTGCAAACAAATATGGCGCGTTGCATCAGCCCTACGAAGCACCAGAACGCTTCTGCTTCACATTTAATTTCACATAACACGGGCGCTAATAAGTCGCTCATACCTTGTGTGTATCTGGATATAAAAAATATAATGTTGTTTATGGTAATTCTTCTATTTATAACAATTTCAACTAGCCAAGATAATAAAATTGTAATGTACGATTTGAATGCACTCCTTTTGCAAGACCTTTTTAGTATCTACTCTAAAGGCAATGTATTATTTAAAAATATATACATAATTATATTTTTATATTATTCCGTAAAAACAAAATGAACCTAGCAAGACAAATAAAGACGAAACAAGAGAAATTTCGGTAAAGGAAAGATGTGCTTATTATGAAGTATTACAATAAGTACTTTAACGGATTTTTTTAGCTAAATAATATACTTACCCTAAAGCCGGATTATAGACGGCGTAATTAAGTAAAATATTCTTCATTATTTCTACATTGTAATTGTTTTCCCCAGCAAAGAAGGGGTTTCCCCTGTCGGTTCGCACAACGTCCTTCTCGATAACACTTTGGACGTTTTTCCAAAACACCGCGTGCTGTTCAGGAGTCATTTTCTCCAACCTTTTCCTTGCAATCTCTTCGTACTCTTTTGTTCTTATTTGTAATATTATTTCTCTCTCATCATAACTAGAATTATATGGATAGCAGTGGAGTAAAAATGGCCAAACTTCTCGTCTCAACTCCTTGTCAAGTCCGCCAAAGAAAACACATTTTCTTAAAAATAGATCGTCTTCGATCATTCCTTTGCCATTCATGATTTTACCGTAAAAAAGTTCAGGAGTGATTTTTGGTACTTTTTCTTCTTCGGGATGCTGTTCTGATTTCTGAACTTCTGGACGACATACCATGAAGTGTCGATAGGGTAAGTTAGATTCCTCGGAACCTAAAAAATAATAATTTAATTTTTAAATCAGCTTCACGCTGTATCCCGCACACAGCAGGGTAGGCAGAGGGAACCTGTGTTAAGACACTCCGTTCCCCACTTTCTGCCGAATTCTGGAGGCATTGCGTGTTGAGTGACGGAACTCACCGCCGCGCTTGTCCTCGACACCAGAGCGAAGAAATGGAAATATAAATTTAAGTAAATATTTCATCTCCTCGAGTGGGGATCGAACCCACAACCAGTCGGTTTTACAGTCACACCTCGTGCCGCTGCGCCACCACTGGCCTCAAATTTTTAAAAATAAATTAGTAAATTTATACCATCAACAAAAGCTATAAATAAATTACAGAGTACAGACTATTCGAACTAACCTAAACTTTCAAATAGAAGGAAGGTAAAGTGATTATAATTATTATATTATGGAAATCCAATAAGTCATTAATTTACATATAATTAATAACATTTCAACCTAAATGAAAATAGTAATGTAAACGTAATAAATATTCAATATCGGTATCTGAAATTATATCAAGTAGCCACATGTGTATCTGTTGTGGTAGTAGGACCAGTGACCTTTGGTTTGGCAATTATAATAATTAAATACTTATCTTAAATACATATCTCACTAATATTATTATTAGAGCTACCTATATAGATTATAAGATATTGAATAGAAAATCAGGAATGTCGTGGCGCAGGGACATAAGTGTACGACTGTGAACGCGACGGGTTGTGAGTTCGATTTCCACTCCACAAAGCGTGACGTTGGGTTTGGACAATAAACATGTAATGCTTCTAGAATTCAGCGGAAAATTTCCAACGGAAGTGGTTTCCTCTGCCTACACTGCTATGTATAAGATATACAGTGAAGCTGAAAAAAAAGAATAGAATATGAAAAGCTTCATTTCATTTTAACAAATATATGATTACCTGGAGTAAGTTTAATATTGTGCAGTAGAGAATGCCACCTATGCAATACTTGGGCTAGGTGATCGAGCCCGCCGTGATGGAAATGCAATATCTTGTACTGGGACTCCCTGGACGCCACCACGAGCTGCCCACAGGTGCAGTTGTCGTCGTTGAAGAATAACCGCAAAGATCGCATCTGGCTTAGATCTACTGAGAATCTGGATCAAATAATTAAATAGTTTGTAATAGGTATTAGCATATTAGAAAAGTACCATTTGTTTTGTCTTTTTCATAATATTATTATAATTAGTGATGTGCCGAATATTCGTTTGGTATTCGGTATATATATATATCATCGTCCTCTGCGGGTGAATATGCGTGTCCAGTTTGGCATCGCTCCACTCATGCAAAGGAGATAGACATAGCATTAAGTGAGACTCATTTAATTTATAATAATAATTAAATAAAAATAATCGAACCGAATGTATTCGCCACCATAACCGAATAATTCGGCCGAATACGATATTAGCCGAATACGGCACGACGATAATGAAAAAGATGACATACATATACCGAATAAAAACCGATGATGATTGCATTAAATCACAAATTAAGTATATATAATATGTATATTTTATCTATCTTTTAAAGAGTGTTCATAAGATTAATTCCTCAGTTTTCTCGTTCAGTTTCCTCTTGCCAAAACCCCATGTTCTAATTCAATACGTAGGTATATTTACAACGAAGTTCATAGTTAAAGTCAAAGATAACAAACATTATTTTCTTGTATTTAGAATTAAGAATTCATAAATATTTTCAAACAGTCGACTTCAATGAATTTGTTTATAAAGTTTACTTTATGCCTTCCTTTGAGTATACCTATTGTCAAAGAGATGTCGATATTTCGATACTATTCGCTTTTTGTATGTGAATGATTGATGAGAAGTGTACCTATATGTATTCAAAATTTGCTTTTATAGATTATAAATATATATTTATGTTTTATACGTTATATTATTTACTTGAGGCCAGTCATGGCGCAGCGGCACAAATTGTGACTGTAAATCGACTGGTTGTGGGTTCGATCTCCACTCGAGGAGATGAAATATTTACTTAAATTTATATTTCCATTTTCTTCGCTCTGGAGTCGAGGTTAAGCGCGGCGTTGAGTTCTGCCGCTCAACCCGCAATGCCTCCAGAATTCGGCAGAAAGTGGGGAACGGAGTGTCTTAACACTAGGTTCCCGTTGTCTACCCTGCTGTATGCGGGATACAGTGTGAAGCTGATTTATTTATTTATTTTTATTATTTACTTACGAGATTAATTTATTAGAACAGTAGTTTTATAAATTCTAAATACACATTATGAAAAGATTAATACATAATAGTTTATTTAACAGATACCAAAGTGTATTCCATTAATGTATTCCATTAAGCGCTATATTATTCACAACTATTACACCATATTTGGTAAACGATCGTAAATAATATTGAATTCTTATAAATATTTCCAAAGAATCACGAACTTTCAGGAGATAATTCACGTACAACTATTTAATATAGGTACCTTAAATATTCCAGTCCAATTCAGTCAGGACTCAGGATCATTAGAACGTAATGGTCACATTCCAGACAGACGAGGCCTGAGGGAATGCGAGGGAACTACTAATGGCAGTCGGTAGTAGAAATACATGCATGTATGTATTCGAATATAAACTTTCGACATGTATGCTTTAATTTTTGTTGTATAAATAGAAATATCGTAATATTTGATATTATGTCGTTGTGAATCGATTTCCACTTTTATATAGGGAAATATACACTTTATATATTTAATTTTCCTGTTCTCATCTTTAAAATGGACAGAAATTTGAGAAAGATAGTGAAAAAAATATAAATGTCACCGGCTCCCTCTGCCTAAGTGCTTTGTGCCTTCCTAAAAAAGAGATAAGAGATGTGTGTAGGACCTAGACCTTCTATGTTTAATAGTGAACAAAATACAAACTGTATCAAATTATTATAATAAATTTAAAAAATAAATAAAATAAACAGTTCTTTAATATTATAAAAAAAATACCTACGTATGTATTTTTTTTACATTTTTAAAGTGTTGTTCCAGTCAGAGCGCCTGGTCGGTTTCCATGAGGCGCGGGTTCGAGTCCTGCTACGTTGAAATTTTTATACGTTTTCTCTAAATAAGTATCGTATGTACATATTGTATGGTATGGTACGTATGTGTGTTGTATTGTAAAAATTAATTAACTTTGTGTTGTTAGACAATCACTCATGAAATTTGAGTGTTGAGTGTGGATTAAAGTCCTAAAGGGTAATTCCTAAATCCTTGTTGTGGTTTTGGCTTGAAATTTGATCAACTGTGTTAGCTTAGGGCTTCGTTGTTAATTCCTTTGAAAAGACTACCACTAACAGTCGTATAACCTACCTATAATCGTATAAATACATGGAGTTGGAAATACATTTATATTAATTAGTTTATTTATTATTTACATGTTTATTTTTTTCTTTATTTCTATACATTGTAAAGAAAAATCGGTAAGCGCGAATCGATACCGCCCATCGAGGGTTCCGTATCAATTTGCATGGTAGTAGGTCGGCGGGAGTGTCACTTATAAAAGTTAATAAACTACTGCGTTTGCAGGCGTATGTAATTTTTTTTTAATGAAATTATTTTATTCTATTCGATAACCTACTTATTTTTTGGATTTTCTCCTTTGATTCTATTGTTAATTCTTACTTATTGCCAAATCTCACTGCACATATTTTACCATCATAGGCCCAAGAGAACCATCCTATAGGTTTTGATTACACGGCCAATTTTATATAAAATTCAGCAGAAACGATAACTTAATTTTTTTTTTAAAAGAAAATATAATCGGAAAAACGAGTCGCATACTTCTGTATGTAAAACATAGAAAAACAGTCGCACATGACTCTAAAAAGTAAATAGCAATAAGCAATATATAGAAAGGCTTTAAGTCTAATCAGCCTGCTGGTTATTCGTACCCGCTTATAAGAAAAAAAAAATCACACTGTATCCCACACACGGCAGGGTAGGCAGAGGGAACCTAGTGTTAAGACAATTCGTTACCCACTTTCCGCCGAGATCTGGAGGTATTGCCTGTTGAGTGACAAAACGGACACCAGAGCAAAGAAATGAAAATATAAATGTAAATAAATAGTGGGGATCGAACCCACAACCAGTCGATTTTACAGTCACACTTTGTGCCCCTGCGCCACGACTGGCTTCACTTGTTCTTATATTATTGACTCTCCTACTTTCATAAGAAAAATAACTACTACTATTAAAAAAAACAACTTCTAGTTTCATAAGGAGAGTCAATAAAATAATAACTAGTATTAACAACAAAACAAATAGATAAATAATAAAATATCTATGATATATATCATATGTGCCTATATTAAATTGCTATATTTTTTATTAAAATTGATTCTGTATTCAAATTTGTTATTTATAAAAAAACAATACTTATAATAAACAAAATTTTATGTCGTTAGTCGTCGTCGTTTTTATTGTAATTGTTTTATCATATAAAAAAAGATATCTTTTAATTATGCAGTGCTTTTAATAAATAGGTAGTATTTAGAAAAAATAACCTTGTAAAAATTATCTAAAGTATATAATGCAATGAAACTGTATGTCGCTTCCGCTGCATCCTTTTAACATGACCCAATATAGTGTAACATTAATTATGCTACACTATTGTTTTTTAGCTTCACGCTGTATCCCGCAGACAGCAGGGTAGGCAGAGGGAACCTAGTGTTAAGACACTCCGTTCCCCACTTTCCGCCAATTTCTGGAGGTATTGCGTGTTGAGTGGCGGAATTCTACGCCGCGCTTTCCGCTCGACACCAGAGCGAAGAAATGGAAACATAAATGTAAATAAATATTTCTCTCCTCGAGTGGGGATTGAACCCACAACCAGTCGATTTACAGGCACACTTTATGCCCTACGTCACGACTGGCCTTTACACTATATTGGGATGGTATTCGTGTTTCGAATAAAATAAATATATATTCAAGAAGAAAAATAAAAAAAAAAAACGTAACACAAACCATACAAAACAAACATTATAATAATATATTCGATACAACATATTTTTAAATACCTACTAACTTGTAATATATATGTAAGTGGCTGTTGTTACGTAAATTTCTTGAGAAGTTAAATTATATTGTAAACACTTGTCACTCACCTTCGACACTTTAATGGTTGTCGCCTTTGCGGTACAGGGGAGCTGTGGACACTATCAGGGAAGACCAAGTTGTGCTTTAGTGCCAAAAACTCCGGCGTACTCATCCAATTAGGGTTCCCTTCGTCACAAGAACTCATCGACAGAGATCTCATAAAGCTTCCCGATACTGAATCAGGGGTCAGATCAACGTTCTCTATATTTGGATTAGCAATTGTAATGTTAACTGACGTCATTGATTGTGAGCGCACATGCCGGTCATATTCGAATATTTGATCCTTCGATTCATCCTTTTCTATAGACACAAAAACATCATCTTTACTAGAATCCATGGATTTAATAGTTGGCTTTGAGCTTGAGGAGAGCTCCTCTTGCGTCGTATCATTTTGCGTATATCTCGTGTCACTGGATTTTACACTTTGTTTGTCCGAATTGGAATTAAGACTTGTGGTTTCGGATGAATCGGAGAAAGCGTTGTCGTTGTTACGATACTTCCTCGGTTTTTCCGGTAGAGATTTCTGTCGTGGTATATCTTGAGGATTTGTGGGTCTCATGTACACAATTTCATCGTTGGGACTACTTTCTACAGCAGACGGGCACTTCCTTAAAGTGGAATTAGGTATCCAATTGAGGAATAGCGTAGGACGTTTGGCGTTATTATGTTGATCGGTGAACACCTTCGTGGTCACAGTCAAGTAGCCAGGATGATGTACGATATCCAGCTCGTGTCTCGCGATCGTCGGTGGGTGCACGCACACGTTATTTTTACAAAATAAAATTTCGTTGTCTACATAGTCGTGGGGCTCCTCGTTGTCGTCGAACTCCAGTCCTAGGAAATAGCTGGAAGCGCGTTTTATGAGATCGGGCAGAGGCATGTTGGTTCACATTTCTGGTTTGGTTCCAATATTGTGAAATATCGTTATCACTCGCGTCGAACTCATTTGAGCGTTGCCAGAGTACTGGTGGCGCGCATGTAAACACCCACACTGGGTTAAATGTCTATGTTGATAACGCGGTATTGATCGGAGCCGGCGCTCGGAGGACGTCAGCTGTGGCTGTGACACAATACACCGACGTCTCGCTCATATTACGCATTTCCGACACTGTTAAACTGTAAACTGTGATTTATTTTTTTGTTTTATAAATGTACAAGAGTAAAAATATATTTGTGTGGGTAGGTATTTAAAATTAGTACAAACACATGCATAAATAAAATATTGAGCTCGTTTGTATTTATTTTTAATGAATTCAAAGAATGAGCGCAATGTACATACCTATTTAATATGTTTTGTAACTCTCACAGTTGTACGACACGATATTTTTTAGCGAAGAAATAAAATTACCTGTTGATTTTTCATACACGTACTTAGTCTAGTAGGTGTATATAAAATAAAAATCATCAATCTTCACCATTTTACTTTTTAAAAAAAAAAGTCACATACTTTTTTTAACTTGACGATAGACACTCATTTGCCAATTTGTACGTATATTGTAAAAATATTAAATGCCGTTTTGTATTATACTATCGTTACCAGTATCGGCTCTCGTATCTTATTGATCCCCAAACTCCTTTGAAGACTTAAAATTTTAAAATGCAAACATAAAATATAAACATCAAACAACGCTGTCACGCTAGTCGAGTCAACATACAGTACTGTTGTCGAGTGGTCGCTCTGTTTTTGAACTTTAGTCATTGTACTCTCGAGAAGTAGCTAATGAAAAGTCTAAAATTAAATTTGCCATCTATGGTAAATTTAGGGACAGTGAAGAAGACCGTACTATACAAAATCTTTAAATGAGCAAGCAGTAAATAGAGAGCAGATTGAGTTGAAGATATGTAAAACATTTTTTTAAATATATATACGAAGTATCGTATATAATTTATAATCGTAAACTACTATAGATACTACTACTACTATAGATAAACTTAAGATGGCGATTTAAAAGTAAATATGTGTAACAATCAACAAATACGATTAAATAAATACGGTACATTTGATAAGTACCTAGTTACATAAGTACTTACTATGAGTTTACATAGGCCATTATTTATTTTTACTACTCACTTATAAATGTTGTTATGTCAAAACTATAATACTTTTAGTATGTAGACATTATGTATTATTTAAATAAGGTTATATTATAAAAAAAATATGTTCTTTAAATATATATATATATTTTTAATTTTTTGCTGTGTCAATCATACTACCAAACTATCCTCGTTAGGATTTTTTGTTGAAATTTGAAAGAAAAAATTAAGTTGAAAACAATAATGTTGCCTACCAATAATTTTATATTACATACTAGCGGCCCTCCCGCGGCTTCGCCCGTTTGAACCCAATTTTTATTTATTTAATAAACAAAATTGACAGACAACTATAATGATTTCTAATATGATTTTTATTACTTTAATCTGTAATTTTCTAATATGATTTTTATACTACATTATCGTAATTTCTATAAGAATTTTGATTGTTTTGAATTAAAAAATACGACCAATGTTGATACTTGATATTTTAATAATATACTTTGAGCATTGAATCAATGTAGTAAAAAAATTATATTAGAAGATTACATATTAAAGTAATAAAAAATCATATTAGAAGTCATTATAATTGTGAGTCAATTCTGGTATTATATCAATATTCATGTTGACAAAAAATTATATTTGGATAAGCTAGTCATGGCGCAGGGGCAAAGTGTGAATGTAAAAGCGACTGCTTGTGGGTTCGATTTCCACTCGAGGAAATGCAATATTTCGGTTCGGCTCTGGTATCGGCAAAGCGCGATTTTGAGTTCCACCACTCAACACGCAAGGCCTCCAGATATCTGCGGAAAGTGGAGAACGGAGTGCCTCAGCACTAGGTTATCTATGCCTACCCTGCTGTGTGCGGGATACAGCGTGAAGCTGGTTTAATTTGATTTAATTTACCTATATGGATTTTTGTTAACATTACAATTATTGACTGTTATCATATATGTGCTTCGAATAATAAATGAAAAATAAAAAAAAACAATTTTACAAATTAGTTCTATGATAATGTAATAATATAAAGTAAGTTTATTTTTAACAAAAATAATTAATTTTTGCTTAGAACACAAAAGTTAAAAGCAACTACGTAAAAAGGAGCGCTGCAATGTTTTTTGCGTGAACGCCGCATGATGGCGTTTCCGTTGCATAATTATTAATTGACGCATGCGCCACACATTGCAATCAGCTGTCAGAAAGAACATAATCACGTAAAAAACAAAATTATTTGTGTCTTTAGATAATTCCCGTCAATATGGCGGGGCAAAATCCAGGATCACCAACTGACTTTCAATATTTTTATGAGGATGAAGTGTATAAAATCAACAACCGCGGCCAAGTTGTATTCGGCCTGGTATTGGAGAATTATGAAGCCAATTCCAGTGATCAGGAGAGCGACATAGAAACACCTATACAAAAAGGCGAAATTCGTGTGGTCTGGCACCCATCAGGCACTGAGCGTGTTATCTCAGAAAAATCGGTAAGCTCCCACAAATAGTGGATACCATCAGTGTTTTTTTGAATAATTTAAACTTTTATTATATAAAAAGTTCATAAACAAAGTCTTATACGATATTGGCGTACTAATAAAATGTGATTAATAATTTTAATATTATTTTTGAGGGTATTTTATGATAAATGCGTTCAATAAAACATTGTGTGAAAAATTAAAATTCTACCTACAAATAAGAAGTAAAAAAATATATTCATTTTTGTCAAATTCTTAAGTTGTTTTCTTTTCTAGAATTATCGTTTAATTTATGTTGTTAAATTGCAGTAATCCTTATTAAAATAGAAAAACCATTCATCTACCAAGATATTTCATTGCAGACTATCTTATAAATAATAGATTTCACCTTGTAATCACATCAAATATAGATGAACTATAAGGCACTTATACAAATATACTACTTTTAATGAATATAATAAGACATCTACTGAGTTTATAAATGTATTTTTAAATTCAATAATATTAAACAAATTAATTTTTAGTATTGTTATTGTATTACATAAATAAAGATATTTAAGCAGTTTTTTGTATATAAAATTAGTTTTAACCATTTTTTATATTCCTTAAGTGTAAGTGTGTGTCCACACTGAGGAAAGAAAAATACTTTTTAGAATATATATAAAAATTTGAAAATTGGGATTTGAACTCATCGGACGCCTATTGGAAACCAAACATTCTAACTAAACCAAAAACATTATAATTTTTATGTTTTCTGAAAAATTGTTAATCGTTTTTAAGTAATAGTAAGCTTAGTTACAAAAATGTATAATTTCAAATATTTGCAATTAATCCGGTTAAAACAGTTTTATTTAAAATCGTTTTTAACCAGTTTTCTGTAATCATATTTTGTGTACTTCAACATAAAATTACACTGCTTTAATGCTAAAGCAGTGTAATTTTATGTTTCACACTTGAGACTTTATTATAGATATTTAATTAGTAAATAATATAAATGTAAAAATTGTACAGACTGTAAGTACCTTATTTTATTACAAAGTAAAATTTTTATTAGTCTTAGATACTGGAAAATAAATATTATATTGCGTCTCACTCACAGCATCTCACTATACACACAATGGTTGTAGGTTCAGTCTTAAGCAGAAAATGGGCTGTTATAACAGTGTTTACTTTGCTGTATGCAGAGTACAAAATAAACCAAAAAAAATCTTAATAGAATTTATTCTTTAACAGGTTGGCCTAGCAGACCGTTCACTTATGCCCGGAGATGTTGTAAGACGTCTCATTGCGGGCAAAGACACCCAGCGTGGCTACTGCAGAGACATTGTGATGACAGCAGCATTACAGATTGTGGGAACTAAACATGTTATACCAAATGTAGCGAGTGAAAGATTACAGCCATTAGAAGAATTTACACCTGATTTGGCTGTATGTCTTGATTCTTGGGTGGGAACATCGAAGGTAAGTTTAGTTTCTTATACATCAGATTCTATCCTGCAGGATAAGCAAAGGGAACCTAGTGGTAAGATACTGAGATAAGATGTTTCTCTCTTTCTATCTGATTTTCAAGAATTGCGTTTTGGGTGAAGTATTACAATGCCACTCTTCATTTTGTTACAAGAGCAAGGAAATAAAATAATTAACAATTCAATTTCAATGATATTAAAACCTAGAGTTTCATTGACTATTAATTATTATTAATTTTTTTGAGAACTAATAATCTCACATCAACAGTATTTAGAATTCCGCAATTTTTCTATACTACAGTATATAGTAAATAATACAGTATATTTTTAAAGACATTACTTTCACTTATAATGTTTTTTTTTGCTTCAGGCGGTACACAGCAAACTTCGTCTAGTTTCCACGGATGGTTCCAGACTAGAATATCCAGATTTAGACACATGTCCTCTAGAAGACTACTCCATGAGGCGTCGTCGTGCAACTCCTTATTCCTCGTCAGAGTTTTATCCAGGCCAAGTAGTTTATGGTCCCCTTGGGTCTCTGGACAGTGCAAACTGGCTCCACATGACCAAGGAAATGAGAGTGGCCAGAAAGCACAAGATGCATGATTATAAGGTATGTTTAAATGTGTTAAAATTAATAAATTGTTTATTACAGTGAAACTTTTTGTTATATTATGCCAAATTATACAATTTTTACTGTAATGTTTCATCTAAGTATGTTCAGCAAATTTTGCATGAAAGTTTATCAAGCATCCATACATCCTCACAAACCTTTTTATTTATTTATTTATTTTTATTAGGGAAACAAACAGAACGTAAAATTCACAAACATTACACAATTTAAAATAGTACACATTCCAATCAAGTTTCCACATAAAAATTACAGATAACTGACAATAATAACATATGATCAAATTAAAATTTATCAGATAAAACACATGATAAAATATACTATTAAAAATTTTTGATTAAAAATTTCAATTAAATCAATTTAAAAATAAATAATAATTAATTAAAAAAAACAATTAAATTAAAAAAAAATAAAAAAAAATTAAAAATAAAAATAAATTAAATTAAAAAAAAAATAATAAATTTTAAAAAAGATTAAATAAAAAAAAATACTATAAATTAATCACAATTAAAACATTTCATAAGTTTCTTTTTAAAATCATTAACATCATTGGTTATAAAAATATCAATACTAGCAAACAACTTATTATAACTGGTGCAGGCTCTATTGACAAAGATATTTTGTGCATGCTGGCTTCTATTAATGGGCGTATTAAATAGTATAGGATTACGCATAACTCTTCGCGGGCATCTGAAATTAATGCAACTTAAAAGGAATGGGGAGTTCACATGATTTTGGATTATCTTGAATAATAATATTAACAATATTTAAGTAATATAGTAAGCAGAATGCAGTGAATGCAGTAAATAATTAAAGATGTAATATATTAAGCCATTTCAAAATTGATGTCTGGTGTATTTATATTTATTTAAGTGGGAATATAATCCTTACCCACTGTTTGTACAGTTAGATCCTTCTAAACTGTGCTACATTGGTGATAACACAACATATATGAATAATTTACATATTAAATAAAATATATTTCATTAATCTCATATTACGTTGAATATTGTTATTATTAAATTGTCAATTAACTAGGATGTAAAGCATCTATTAGTTGATTATGAATCATTTATTATCACATGAATAATTTATTACATTATTGTTAGTGGTATTAAAAATATTTTTTTTTTCTTTTAAGGCTAGAGAGAAATTAGACACTATTTTTTCTGCTTTCCTCTCGTAACCCTCGAATTCGAGACGTTGAGTCTTCAGTGGCGGAACTAAACGCTACGGTTTAACTTGCTAGAGTAGGAAAATAATTTAACTATAATCATATAGAACCCACAAATTGCATTTAGGGACAGACATTCTTCCACTGCGTTTGCTTGATGTAAAAAAGATTATGTAATTTAGAAAAAAATTTTTTTTAGGAAAATCGCACGGTAATCGTGTCGTAGGTGCCTTGATATTGTCCGCAGCTGTAGAAAAAATTAAAATTAGATTTTAGGATTTTTCTTATTTTAGATTATTATGTTCTCGAATTGCGCACAATGCGCAAAAGTCCAGCAAGCCTGACCTTAGTGCGGCCACTACTCGTCGGCGGTACTGTAATTGGTGTATGATGTTCTGTTCCAGTTCACCGTGGAGGCGGTGGTGACGGAGAGCGTAAGCGTGCACTGGCAGTGCCGCGCGCTGTGCACGCAGCCGGCGGACGCCACGACGCTGCACCAACCTAAATTCCTTGTTGAGGGTGACTATTATATTTTTATTTAATTTATTAGTCTTTTTTTACCCGTGGCTTCGCTTGCGTCTAACTTTGATGATTTTACGGAGACTTTTAAGGGAGCCTAATTTCCTCTCTCTCAAATATGTACACTGGGTACCCTCTGCTACTTAGCAGGGTATGCTATGTAAGAAGAGAAAAACGAAGTGATTTTTTTTTATTATTTATTACGAAAAAAATGTTGAGGCCAGCCGTGGCGCAGGTGCACAAACAGTATGACTGTAAAACAGTCATACTGTTTGTGGGTACGATCCCCACTCGAGGACATTAAATATTTACTTACATTTATATTTTTACTTCTTCGCTCTGGTATCAAGGCAAAACGCGTCGTTGAGTACCGCCACTAAACACGCAAGACCTCCAGAACTCGGCGGAAAGTGGGGAACGGAGTGTCTTACTTAACACTAGGTTCCCTCTGCCTATCCTGCTGTGTGCGGGATACAACGTGAAGCTGAAAAAAAAATTAAGTTATGTAATACGATAGGACGCAGGCTGTTCGCCCACATAGTTACATGATTTAGCAACAAGTCACATAATCTTAAATAAATCAATACAAACCTCGCTCAGCCTTTTACAATTGTAAGTTCAAGGCGCGCTATAAATATTACAATCGATACAGATAAGTATGAATAGTAAATTAAGATGAGTACTACGTAATCTTGGATTTTTTTAACTAATTTTGTCACATTTCACTTTAAAAAATATTTAATATTGTATAAGATGTTATGTAGGGTGTAATAAATGTATGTTAATATTATATGAGAGGCCAGTCGTGGCGCAAAGGCACAAAGTGTGATTGTAAACTGGTTGTGGGTTCGATCCCCCCTCGAGGAAAAGAAATATTTATTTAAATGTATATTATCATTTCTTTGCTCTGGTGTCGAGGTAAAGCCCACTACTCAATACGCAATGCCTCCAGAACTCGGTGGAAAGTGGGTAACTGTGTGTCTTAGCACTAGGTTCCCTCTGCCTACCCTGCTGTGTATAAGATACAGCGTGAAGCTTTAAAAAAAATTATGATAATAAAATTTATTACGGACTTTTAGTCCATGTAATTTTTTTAGTACATATTAAATTGCTTAATCTTACAACATATATATTTTTTTATTATTATTTACCATTTATCCTGTATGGGTATTGGTTCAATGCCTTCAGAGGGGGCTTTCCATTTTACATGTCAATGTGCTGATGATAGTGTTAGTGCTGCTCGTAAATTTACGTAAATCTAAGTGAGGGGGTATGGAATGTCGCTCAAGGGTCGCGAAAGTCCTCTAAAAATCAAGATATCACTTTTCAAAATTTAATATACAAACATAATTAAGTAACTGCTGTTTTAATAAAATAATCGCTGTTTTAATAATAAAAAAATACATTAAATTAGTTATATCTAATTTATTTTATAGTTATATTTAAAATATATCGCGTTGGTTTTTTTGTTTTGTATTATGTTACATTGTATTACATATTTAAACTTATATTTCTTGTTCCCAGGAGATGATCTGAAAAAGCTTAAGTTGCTGAATGTGTTCGAGCCTTGTACACTGCAGGTCGGTGATAGGAACTTCCTCACTATTGGTTCCGAAGATACGTTTGTGAGCAAAAAGCAATGGAGGAAACAGCAGAGTAAGTTTTGTTATTATGTTTTTGTTATGTTATTAAGATGTACAAAAGATTAACATATATTTTTTTTTAATTTTAAAGTGAGGCCAGGCGCAGCGGCACTGGCTGGTTATGGGTTGGATTCGATCGAAATATTTATATTTTATATTTAAGAATAGATATATTTTATATTTTTATTATATAAATATTTATATTTTATATTTATAGAATATTTATATTTAAACATTTATATTTTCATTTCTTCGCTCTGATATCGAGGCAACGCGAAGCGTTGAGTTCCGCCTCTTAACACACAATGCCTGCAGAAGTCGGCGGAAAGTGAAAAATGAGTGTTTTAACACTAGGTTCCCTTTGTCAATATAGTTGTGTGCAAGCTGATTGCTGATTTTAAAGTCAGTGAAGAAGGAAACTTTGACTTCTT
>JAATLQ010026642.1:0-42623 GCA_013421005.1 Heliconius erato x Heliconius himera
AAACTTGCATCCGTCCCGTCATGACCTATGCTTGTGTCGTGTTCGCACACACCAAGATAGACCTTCAGAGGGTTCAAAATAAATTCCTACAAATGGCATCCGGATGCCCATGGTACGTACGCAACGTTGACCTTCATAAAGACTTCGAGCTAGAATCGCTCAAGGAATTCTGCAAGCGCCTGGCCAAGCGCTACTACGAGCGTGCAGATTCCCATTCCAACCCACTCATTGTCGAAGTCACTTTTGGGAGCAACCTCTAAAAAATTGTGTCTCAAGAAAAAAATGCTCTGACACTGTTTATAAAAATATCCCGCAGTATTATTTCATAACTTACAAGCGACACGTACCGACATTGCACTATTGCATCTGTATGTTGCATGTATGTATGGGTATTTCAGGGTACATACCTTAAAATTCTTATAAGATAACTTTGTTGTTTGTCAGTCTGTCCGTCTGTCAAGACTATTTTGTACAAGATCGCTTAAAGGTTAGATACCTCTATGCTCAAGTCTATATTCCCTTAGAGGACAAAAAAATCTATCTTCTAAATCATGGCAATCAAATGACGATGAAATATGAGGGTTTTGCTTCGTTTTTTGCCGCATTTTCTATCATAACTATAACGTACTTCCCGTTGCTATACAATTACGAAATTTGTTAAGAAGTTAAAACTTACGCCACGTATAAAGGAAAATTCCAAAATTATTTTTCAAAAATTGTCAATTTATTGTATTTGTGTCACAGAAAAAAACCACTAGGTACAATTTTTTAGTTATTCTTTTGGTGTATCTCCATTCATGAAACTGGTACGAAACTCTCGGGTCATGAGTACAACTTGAACTTGACTGAAAATGTTGATTATTTTATAGATTATATAAAAATGCCTAAAAACGTGCCGAATATACATAGAAATATGTATATTCTGTACACCAATTATATATTTAACTAATAATATATGTTACTAATTTAAAAACTGTACAGGAGCTAATATTATATAATATCTAATATTATATAATAGCTAATATCCAAATCAATTAATTAATAATTAAAGCTGTTTGTAATATCTATATTTCTTTAATGAATAATTATGTAATTCAAGCGGGCAAAGCCGCGAGCAGGCCGCTGGTATATAATATATTTGAATATAACAATAAATATAAGAATATTTTTTAATAGACTCAAATTATGGTATCATATTAAGTAATATGCACTATTAAAATAATAATTATTGAACTTTTCAGTACCTGCCTTCTGCCTGGATCTGGAAACGGTATCCTGTTTTTCTTGACCCCTCAGTGGGATAAACTGGCTGATCTTAACGTAAGTCTCTTTTTATTTTTTTATATGAAGCAAAATGTTGAACCAAAAAAAGTAATATAATTGGATGAAGGCCAGTCGCGCAGGGACAAACGCGACAGGTTGTGGGTTCGGGTTCTACTCGAGGAAGTAAAAGATTGAATGCCTCCAGAATTCGGCCGAAAATTAAGAGAGGAGTGTATTAGCACTAGGCTACCTCTGCCTGCTCCATGCGGGATAAAGCGTGAAGCAGATTTTTCTTAGTAATTGTGTTATTATCTTATTTATTATTTTTATTATTTGTTTACAAAATCGTGTACTATTATTTACAGGTGTGGTACAGCGCAATCACTCAAGTATTCTTTTCCCTTAATATATGTACTGGACCCCTGATGATGTTTTCTTCTTACAACAATTTTAGACAAAATGTCTACAGGTGACTACATTTTATCTCTTAGGTTAAATATTAAAAAAATATTAATCGTAACGATATTTTATAAATATATATTATAACTTATATTTTTCGTATTTAAAATCTTTAAAAACATAGCATTAGCATAATATAAAAACGTAAAAGCAAACATTTTCATAAAACCGCGTAAATATTTCCTTTTTTAATTATATTTTTTTTTATTAACAGAGACGCTATGATTGTCACCACGTTGGACACGTGCACCAGCTTGCTCTCTGGTATCACCATTTTCGGTATCCTCGGTAACTTGGCTTACGTTCTTGATCAACCGGTGGGAAGTGTAATCGGTACTGGTGGTACAGGATTGGCTTTCATTTCTTACCCTGATGCCATCGCCAAGACTTTCCAACCTCAGGTAAAAAATCAATCATAAAATCTTACTTATATATAACCAAAATAAAAGCAGAAAGTATTACAAATATTAAAAAAAAATAGAAAAATATAAAAAAAAATTGACAAAATTGGAAAATAACTATTGAAATAATATATTTTTTACTTAATTTCAGCTATTCTCAGTACTTTTCTTCATTATGATGATGGTTCTCGGTATTGGATCAGCTGTTGCTCTCGTCACCGCAGTCAACACTGTTCTTCTTGATTCTTTCCCAGGTGTAAAAACAATTTACATTTCGGCAATATCTTGTGTTATCGGTTTTGCTGCCGGTATCATATTCGTTACACCCGTAAGTAAACTAACCTTATATCTAATAACTTATTATATTATATTTATTCAATAATCTTAATAATATATTAATCTATATATTTCAAAATAGGCTGGTCAATATGTACTAACAATCGCTGACTTCTATGGTGGAACTTTCCTTATCCTGTTCTGTGGTATTGTTGAAATCATTGGAGTGTTCTACTTTTATGGTAATTATTATTTCTTTTGTACGTGTATTTATATTTATTTGTTGAACCATCTAAGATAATGTATATTATTTCGTTTCAGGCGTAGAAAATATATGCTTGGACTTGGAATATATGTTGAACATAAAGACCTCTGTATACTGGCGCTTCTGTTGGGGTATCATCACTCCTGCTATGATGGCAGTAGTATTCTTCTACGCACTTATAGCTGGTGAAGAATTAGAGTTCGGTGATTACGTGTTCCCATCTGCAGCATATGGTAATTATTATATTATTATTTAATTTTAAAATAAATATCTATTTATTTTTAATATTTATATATTTTTTCCATTTATCTACGTGTTGATCCATGGCCCCCTCTATCGATCTAATTTTATCGAAAATATATTCATTTTATAGACACATTTTTCTTACTATTTTATTATAGTATAAATTATACATTACACATGTACATTGTATCTACATATATTATATTTTATACATACATTTTTTTTATTCCAGTTGCTGGATACTTGATGATGGCCGTAGGCGCGTTTTTCGTTGCTCTATTTATAGTCGCAGCCTTTATCAAAAATAGATCTGCTGGTAGCCTTCTTGATGTAAGTAAAATAAAAATGTTGATTTTCGTATCATATTAAAGTATGGATATTTAAAAGTTACCACAATAATTATTTTTGAGGCCAATTACAAGGCTACCGATGACAAAAAGTCACATTTTTATGTCTTATCTTTGCAGTGCCTGTGCTCGTTAATTTATGCGTATTAAAATCTGGTTTATTTACCTTTTATCTCTCGGCTCCCTGAATAGGTAATACTCGATATCCAAAAAAAAATTCTAAATTTTTTTATTATCTATTTTTAGATCATTAAGAAGTGCATAAATAAGAAACCATCTTGGGGACCACTTAACCCTGACAATCATAGAGAATGGCTGCTCTTCAAGCAAGATGCTAAGAGCGACCGCCTTAAGGTACAAAGGAATTGGTTTAGTCATGCATGGATGGTTTTATGTGGATCATATAGACGTGGAAAGTAAATACGAAATGTAAATAAAATTATATTAAATCACATAAAATAGTGTTAGAACAAAACATTAGTGTAATTTACATACTTAATTGTAATATACTTAAATGAAGTGGATCTGGTAATAAATTGACGTGTATTTATTTGTATAAATATGAGTTCATTCTTATACTCAATAAAAAACATAATTTAATATTATATTTTTTTTATTACCAATTATATATCTTGAACCCAACTCTTAAATTACTGACGAGGATACATTTCTTATAATTTGTGCAAGTCTTCAAAATCAAATAGCACAGATCCCGCCTAGTTAAAATTGCTATAACAAAGAAAAATCATTCAAATCCATCCAGTTGCAGTCGCATCCGTAGATGTTACACCCAAGCCGACAAACACTCAAAAAAAAACCTTTCTTAGACAAAAAAAATTAAATCGCTTTTACACTCCTCTACATTATTTTATTACATTTCGCATTATAGTATATATGTAGATTTAAATTGATTGCAACTTAACTTTGTTGACAAACTTATAAGGGTGAACTACTGAATCAATGAAATCTGCGTCAAAATAAAGAACACCTTAACGTTGCCTTGTACGTCGTAAATTTTAGTTCATTTTCTCTATAAGTTATAAGACGAATACATAATACCTGTAGAAAATAGAGATTATAACTATGCAATCAAAGAAAGAATTATATCAAAGTTGAAATAGAAGTTCCTGTAACTCAGTTTTAGCAACTTTAATTTTAGAAATCTTTGCAGCTTCTCATTTTGCATATAGCTATATAAATTTTACTCACAGTAAAGTGTTAGTAAAAACTTTTATTGAAACGATACAAACAACGTACAAAAGCTAATTATGGCTATATAACCATCTGTTTATGATGACACAAAAATAACAAGATTGGTAAAATCTAAAGCTGTCATCAAGAATTTGGTATGGTATGGTTCTTTCTTTAATTATGGCGTTCCGAATATCAAGAATTTATTAAGCTCCATCACGAAAAGAACATAGACAAATTGGTACAGTATAAAAAATAAGTTATTTAATCGTTTAACTACAAAATTCTTATCACATTACAATTATTTCAATGTCATTAACAGTTAAATTAGTTTAAAAATAATAATATATTTTAATAGACGAATATCGAATACCACGTTGAATTTATTTTGTTTGTTGATTTTAGCTATCGTTTGAGGATAATTTTGTAATCAATATAGATATTGACGGATATCATATAACTAAACTAATCATTTTTCAATTGTGATAGGAATTATTATAAATCAATCAAAACCAGCTATATTCGGTCACTCCAAAGTTACGTGTAGCTTTGCGTTGTCCAACAAGCGCAGACACGCTGGCTTATTGGTGCAGTTCAGTGGAATTTAATCAGCATGGTAAGATATATATTTTTTATTATATCTTTATAATTTGTTATGGATAAGTAAATTTGTATATTTCAAGGGTACAGATTTTGTAGTAAATTCCTAAATCTAATGGATAAATCAAATATAGAAGAATTTGGTGAAAAGTTTTCTCGGTTTTCCAAAAAAATTGACCAGGTCATTTCATTTGTAAAATTACAAATTTCATAATTTTTAAATTCATTTTACGTGTGCCAATACTTATAACGAGTACTTTATTGTATGATTAGTTTTAAGTTTTATATGTACACATATTTTTAGGTTTTTCTTACAATATGTTCTACTTACCAAACATTCTTTCAACATAATTAGTATTGTATATTCAAAGGTAAGTAGAAAGATAAGTAAGTAGATAATATATTTTATGATATTTTAAATATGTTTTAAAGTTTCACAAGGTTTTCTCCTTTACAATATTAATAAAACTCTCGTAGCAAATGTCAAAAGACATTGAGTTTTGGCTAGGACTAACGCAATCGACGAACACCTCAACCCAATATAAGGATAACAATAGGCTAGGATAAAGAAACCGTCAGAGCTTTGCTAACATCTACTATAAGAGTCTTCGCTAGTCTTCAGAATTTATGAACTTCATATTTTGACCTTGATCAAAACTATACTTAAAAAAAGAAACATTTTAATATTGTGAAAAGGGTAAAACCTAATTACGCTTCATCAATTATTATATTTTATTAAACAATTTCGCCTTGGGCTGAAAATTTCATTAAGGTCGGAGACTAGTTTTCAATAAGAAAACCGGCAAGCGCAACTAGTATCAGTGGTTCTAATGTCCTATCAGTAATTCTAATATTAATCAGTACCAGGATACGATATGGCTTAAAGATAGTAATCTAAATTATTTATTACCTACTTTCTATCTTCTTAAGCTGTTTATATTTTGTTATCAGTTATGCTGTCGTTTCATTTAATTTAAATATATATCATTTTAGTAATCTTTTAATTATTTTAATATCATCCACATAGAAAATGGCACACGGCCTGAATTAGAATAATTTGTACAGATTAAATTTTAATCTTTATTTCTCAGATCTATTAGATGAAATTTTTGCAGTTTGAATCATTCGTAATTATATTTTTTTTTTATGTAAAATGACTTCAAGATATTTAATAAATTACAATATGATTTCATAATATATATTATAATATATATTTATATTTTTCATTTGAAGGGTGACGCTATAGAACAAGGCGGCAAGGTCAATCCCGTTTTCGAGTCCTCGGAACCCTCCGTAGAAATACAAGACAAACAGCAGTTAGAAAAAATCAATGACAATGTGTGTAGTGCTCACCTTTATTGATTTATATAAAAAAATGAAAATACCAATCTATAGCGAGCCAAGCTTGCCCACCAACGGTTCTGTACTAATTTCGGGATTGTAGGTCAACGGGAAGTAAAACTTATAAAATTTGACAAAATTGAATTAGCACATTGAGTATGCACTAATTTTATATGAAATTAACTTCAAATATAAAACAGTAATTTTTTTTTTCTATGGAATACCTATAATTTTTTACTTTTTAATTTTTTTCCTTAACCGTTCGTCAAATTTTACAAATTGTCCTTCCTGTTGTTCTACAATCTTAAAATTGGCACGGAAGCCTCCGTGGGCAAGTCCTACTTGCACTTAACTGGTTTTAATATTTTTTATGTATTCCATATTTTACTTTAAAATAAAGCTTCTTTAAAAACCAGAATAATACTAAATATTGTTTGTACATTACAGCAAGACGTTGAAGATGGTGAGGGAAGAGCAACATGGGGCAACCAGTTAGAATTTCTTATGTCCTGTATTGCTTTATCTGTGGGTCTTGGTAACGTGTGGCGGTTTCCCATCACCGCATACAATAACGGAGGCGGAGCTTTCCTTATCCCATACATTTTAGCACTTATATTAATAGGAAAGCCTATGTACTATCTTGAATGTGCCATTGGACAATTTAGTTCTAAAAATGCAATTAAAATATGGGCACTAGCACCAGCTATAAAAGGTAAAAATTATATATTAAAATCTTATAATGAGCGCAACTAATTTGTTAATATTACTCAATCATTGATATCACTATATCTGTTATCGAAGTTGTTATATGTTATAGTGTTACAATAAATGATAATAGTGGATAAGAGTATAATTAACATTAATTGAACATTTCAGGAGTTGGTTACGCGCAAACGCTGGGATGTTTCTATATTCTATCCTACTACGTATCTATCATAGCATTGTGTATTTATTACTTTGCCATGAGTTTTCAATCAGTCCTGCCATGGGCCGTTTGTGATGAAAGCTGGACTGATTGCGTACCATCTGGTGAGACGGAAAATATTGTCATAACAGAAAACTCATCTATGAGTGCTGAACTATACTTTCGGTAACTATTTTGTTTTCAACTCCCCTCGCGGATTCGCCCGCTTGTAGTATACGAATATTTATTTAATAGTGTTTAGGAAAATTTGTTTGATTATCTAAACAGCTATGAATTTAATTAATTGTAATTAAAATTCTTTGGGATTTTATTTAATTTTCTTTATAGAAATGCCTTATTTAAAGAAAAAAAAAACAGATATTTCATATCTATGTACATATGTAAGTAGTAGGTATGCACCAACAAAAATACAGTTTTTTCCGCGTAAATCCTGATCTCGATTTTCGGGAATAAAAGTAGCCTATATGTTGCTCCATAACCCTTTCTATCTCTTAGTGAAAGTCCCATTAAAATCAGTTCAACATTTCCAAAGATTAGCCAAGACTAACAGAAGAGTAGACAGTGAGACAGATCAAAATCATATCATTTAGTATATAACAATCTTAATATATGTGCATACCCTACTAATATTATAAAAATTAAAGATTATGAGGATGGATGTTTGTTCCAATTACACACAAAAACTACAGGACGGATTTTTATGAAACTTTACGGTATTATCGCTTACACGCTAGAATTAAACATAGGCTACAATTTATGTAAAGATTTTGTATAATTTGCCTATTATATAGCAATAAATTTTAGCTGCGTGTAAGTTGCTAGTATTTATATATAGCTTAAAATTCTATTTTAAATGTAATATTGTTTATTACAGTAAAACAATTCTGCAAATTAACGGTGGCCTTGAGGAAGGTCTTGGTAAGTAAAGATTTTTAAATAATACTAATTTTAAATTCTTATGAATGTCCTTCCGAGTAGTCTACTCTACAGTTAGTGGTCGTTTATATGATTACACAAACACGCTGTTAGAAACTAGAAAACTATACTATGTATTGAAACCAAAACCAAAACATCTCGTTTACAGTCACACTTTGTGCCCCTGCGCCATGACTGACCTCAATTCAGTTCAGCCCAATTGAATGTATTCAAACAGTTGCGGTTAATATGCGGTTGCGATTAATAGGGACTTGAGAATCGACGAGAAATTCTTTAGACTCTATGGTTATAAAACGTGTGGGCGCCGCGCGTTTTTTTTCCACAGCACGGTACGGTTACGTCTGTACGATAACTACTAATCTGTAGATTCTGCGATATTAGATTCCTTGTTGCTTATTGTTGATATTATTTTTTGTGTTACGAAAATGCTCATTTTTGTAACTATTATTTGTTCTAATTACGACAATATTTAAAAAACATTGAAATAAAAAATATATACACATTTTATTATACCTTATCTAACAAACTTTAACATTATTATATCAACCTCCATACCCCGATTTCAAGAGTTTTGAAGTTTGTCTGATCAAATTTATATCTAAATAGTTTGACGAAAATTCTTAAGTTCGAGGCCGAAAAACCAAGGTCTATTATATTTCAAAAATAAAAAAGTAAAATATATATTTTATTTATTAATATTAATAAATAAAATAAATAAATTGAGGCCGGTCGTGGCGCAGCGGCACGAGGTGTGACTGCAGAACCGACTGGTTGTGGGTTCGATCCCCACTCGAGGACATGAAATATTTACTTAAATTTATATTTCCATTTCTTCGCTCTGGTGTCGAGGTTAAGCGCGGCGTTGAGTTCTGCCACTCAACACGCAATGCCTCCAGAATTCGGCAGAAAGTGGGAAACGGAGTGTCTTAACACTAGGTTCCTTCTGCCTACCCTGCAGTGTGCGGGATACAGCGTGAAGCTAATTTTTTTTTTTTTTTTTTTATAATACTATTTATTTCCACAGGATTACCTATTTGGTACTTGACTCTCTGTTTATTCGCCGCGTGGGTGATGATTTTCATCATTATTTCAAGAGGCATTAAAAGTTCTGGCAAAGCATCGTATTTTTTGGCTATCTTCCCTTACATTATTATGATTATACTTTTAATTAGGTAATAATAAATTTTAATATTTGATGCTCCTACCTCATGTGCTTAATATAATATTAGTAGAGATTACTGTGATGTGATTCATCAAGATTTGAACAGCTGTTTTGTTAACAAAAAGTAATTTAAAGATATTCAAAATATAATGTCATTATATAAAGATGTTAATTATCATTTCACTATTAAAATTATATCCATATTAAACTCTTCAGTACCTGTCTCCTTCCTGGATCTGGAACCGGTATCCTGTTTTTCTTGACACCTCAATGGGATAAATTGGCTGATCTTAACGTAAGTTTTTTATAAACAACATACAGGCACAGTAGATTAAGCAAATCATTAATAGTAATTTTACTTACTTACTTATTTTAATTATATTTTTTATAAGTCATTTTACTTTAATTATTATAATTTTTATTTCGAGGACACAACGAACACATATGCACTTATCAGGCACACACATATAGACATAGATAGACAAACACACAATTAGCATCTAAATTCTGAAGAGTAACTTTGGAAGAAAGAGGAAGAATTGTTATCCTCTCTCATTTGCAACATCTCAGAGAGCAAGTTTTTAAGGTACATTTGAAAAACAGAGATGCTTGAGATACGAATTTCAAGCATCATTAGTTGAGACCGCATTTTGCCTTAGCAAATTGAAACCAGCGTCTATATGTTTTTCAGGGCAATAAATATTTTTTATTTATTTATTTAATGTATTATTAATAAAAATTATAAAAATAAATAAATTAGCTTCACGCTGTATCCCGCACACAGCAGGGTAGGCAGAGGGAACCTAGTGTTAAGACACTCCGTTTCCCACTTTCTGCCGAATTCTGGTGGCATTGCGTGTTGTGTGGCAGAACTCAATGCCGCGCTTTACCTCGACTATATTATTAATACATTTTAGTAATTATTGTTAATATTATATTAATTATTAAAATTATAACTAATGATGGATAATTTGATCTCTTTTCTTATTTTTATCATTTGTTTATAAAAAAACCTATGTTATTCGCAGGTGTGGTACAGCGCAATCACGCAAGTGTTCTTTTCTCTAAGTATATGTACCGGACCACTGATTATGTTCTCTTCATACAACGGTTTCAGGCAAAATGCCTACAGGTGAGTACGACGCGCCACAGCCTTTACTATTCCAAAAAATATTTTTATAAATTATTACTGATATTTTTTGTACTTAAAAATTTTTAGAGGCCAGCCGTGGCGCAGCGGCACGAGGTGTGACTGTAAAACCGACTGGTTGTGGGTTCAATCCCCACTCGAAGAGATAAAATATTTACTTAAATTTATATTTCCATTTCTTCGCTTAGGTGTCGAGGTTAAGCGCGGCGTTGAGTTCTGCCACTCAACACGCAATGCCTCCAGAATTCAGCAGAAAGTGGGGAACGGAGTATCTTAACATAAGGTTCCCTCTACCTACCCTGCTGTGTGCGGGATACAGCGTGAAGTTAAAAAAAAATAAAATATACATGCTTAAGAAAAAATCTAATGACAAAAATGTTTTCATAAAATAAAATATTTCCATTACGTTTACTTTTCTAATACTTTTGTTTTTATTAACAGAGACGCTATGATTGTCACCACTTTGGACACATTCACTAGTTTGCTCTCTGGTATCACCATTTTCGGCATTCTAGGTAATCTGGCTTACGTACTAGATCAACCGGTGGGAAGTGTAATCGGAACTGGTGGTACAGGATTGGCTTTTATTTCTTACCCTGATGCTATTGCCAAGACCTTTCAACCTCAGGTACCTTATCGATAATAAAAACTTAGTTAAACATACATATATAATTATATTTTTTTATAATCATTTTTTGCTTAATTTCAGCTATTCTCAGTACTTTTCTTCATTATGATGATGGTTCTCGGTATTGGATCAGCTGTAGCTCTCATCACCGCAGTCAACACTGTTCTTCTTGATTCTTTCCCTAAAGTAAAAACAATATATATTTCGGCGATCTCTTGTACTATCGGTTTTGCTTCTGGTCTCGTATACATTACACCTGTAAGTAAACTGATGTTATATTAGAAACTTATTGTATTGATTATTGTCAAATCTCGTTATTCTGTAACTTAATGTATTAATTATTTTAAAAATTTTCAAACAGGGTGGTCAATATGTTTTAACAATCACTGACTTCTATGGTGGAACTTTTGTAATCCTGTTCTGCGGTATTGCCGAAATTATTGGAGTGTTTTATCTTTATGGTAATTATTTAATTATTATTTCTTTTATATTTTTTCTCTGATCACTTAGAAATATCATAGTAAAAGCTATTTATTTATTTAATTTATATTAATTCATTTCAGGCGTAGAGAATATATGTTTGGACTTAGAATACATGTTGAACATAAAGACGTCTGTATACTGGCGTTTCTGTTGGGGTATCATCACTCCTGCTATGATGACAGTAGTATTCTTTTACGCACTTATAGCTGGTGAAGCATTAGAGTTCGGTGATTATGTGTTCCCTCAGGCAGCGTATGGTAATTATGATATTATTTTATTATCTAACTACCGGCTCTAGCGTGGCTTCCCGCTTCTTTTTGATTTAGTATATAGTATCTTTCTATTTGGTATTAGTCCCGGCTTTTGTTGCCAGGGTTTACCTGTTGACTCAATTTACTCGGTCTTCAACCTTCTCGATAGATGGCTATCATGTCCTGCATCACGAAAGCCAGCTATCGTTTCCTTTTGCGTCCTTCTAACTTCAGGTACAAAGAGAGCAAGGTACTACCTTTCGACATATCATGTCACACGATACTCTTGGAATTCATCCGTTACATCTCAGATTCCAAGATGAACTCGTTTTTCCGAGTTTAATGCCGGGATAAAAAGTATTTATATGTTGCTCCATAACCTGCTGTATCGGACAGTGAGTCCCATAAAAATCGGTTTAGTTGTTCTGGAAATTAGCCCGGACAAAAATACAGACACAAATTTAAAAATTGTTCATGTTTTATACGCCTACACTTAAAAAATACGGTTATTTTGAAATCGCAGACATACTCCTTCTTTATCCATATGTATAGATAATATATGATGACGTATGATTTTGACGTTAACATATTTAAAGTACCTACTTTATTACATTACTACTAGTACTAAAAAAAAATTAAATTAAATTAGCTTCACGCTATATCCCGCACACAGCAGGGTAGGCAGAGGGAACCTAGTGTTAATACACTCCGTTCCCCACTTTCTGCCGAATTCTGGAGGTATTGCGTGTTGAGTGGCAGAACTCAACGCCGCGCTTAGCCTCGACACCAGAGCGAAGAAATGGAAATATAAATTTAAGTAAATATTTCATCTCCTCGAGTGGGGATCGAACCCACAACCAGTCGGTTTTACAGTCACACTTTGTGCCGCTGCGCCAGACCGGACTACTAGTACTAGTGTAATAAAATACTAGTACTGTTACACTAGGCGCACTATTGTTTTGAATTATTGTATATTTTCATTTTTTCGGTCTGGTGGAGAGGAGGAAACAAAGTGTCTTAACTCTACTAGGTTCCCTCTGCCTACTCTGCTGTATGCGGGATACAGTCTGACGCTGATAAAAAAATACTTACTGATTTAAGAATACTTGTTGATATATGTTTCCTTTTTTTTTGCAGTTGCTGGATATTTGATGTTGGCCTTAGCAGTGTTTTTCTTTGTACTATTTATGTTCACAACTGTCATCAAAAATAGGTCTGCTGGTAGTATAGTCGATGTAAGTAAAATTAAAATGTTGATTTTCATATCATATTTGAAGAACCTCTTAAAAAGTTAAAACTAATTATTAATTAGCAGAACTACCAATAGTGAGTGCAAAAAAATATTTTACATATATAATGTAAAGAATCTCAGAAGTAGGAAGAAGATAGAGATCAACTACCATTATTCTTAACAGTCTTTCCTAAAAGACTTAAAAAAAACTTTTGTTAAGTCTATTTTTTTTTAATTTTTAGATCATTAAGAAGAGCGTAAATAAGAAATCAACTTGGGGACCACTTAACGCTGTTAATCGTAGGGAATGGCTGCTCTTCAAGCAAGATGCTAAGAGCGACCGCCTTAAGGTACAAAGGAATTGGTTTAGTCATGCATGGATGGTTTTATGTGGATCATATAGACGTGGAAAGTGATTATAAAATGTAAATATATTTCTATTATTTCACATATAATAGTGTTAGAAAACATTAGTGTACTATACTTAATTGTAATATACTTAATTGATCTGGATCTGGTTATGAATTGACCTGTATTTATTTGTATAAATATGCGTTGAATTGTTATACTCAATAAAATCAATAATTTTTAAGTCTTATTTTTTATTATAAATAATGTTACTTCAACACAACACAATAAGAAATGTTCACGAAATTTTAATTCTAGCTCTTTCTATTGTCTTTTAAAAACAAAAAATACATGTGAAAGAATTATTTTCATACGTCAATTAGTTTTTGAAATATTGTACTTTAAAGTCAGCGCGCTACCGCGAGATTCCGCCGGGCCGTGCTGGTCGCGCGTGACGTCATTTTCCAACGCTCGTTCGCTCAGCTCGTTCACTCGCAGTTAGCGCTCTTCTGTACTTCTACTCTACTGTGACTGTGACCGGCATTCGGAATTTTCGCAAACTTCAAATGCCTGTAAAATCATAACTACTTGGGTAATTTTAACGAAACAAAAACTAGTGTATTTGTATATATAAGAAGTTTATTGTAACTTTGAAGCATTACTTCATACCTATTAACTTTCCTTATTACGCATACCATATTTAGTCACCGTGTCTATTTAGACACGCGCCAGCGTCTAGTCAAGTTAAAAAGTTGGAACGCACAATGTGTATTTAACACGAATTATTTTTAGCTTCTTGCGAGCCGAGTAAAAAAAATTATCTACTTGTATGAAATTTTGGCCGTGTGAACACAAAACTCGGCACCCGTATAGAACTGCCATTCTTTTGTCGGCGAAATCGAGAACGACGCAATGCTTGCTTAATAACATTTAACCTGCCTCTCATTTCACATTTATGTTTTACGATATAGAAATTAATTTCACTATTGAATTTTGCTTATTATTAAGAGAATGTGTTAATTAATTAAATAATTGATCTATCCGAATAAGCATAGGAAAGCTGCGCTGGCCTTTTTAAAAGAAGGCAGAAGAAGAAATAAAGAAAATAGTGTGTTGCCCAACAATTTTTTTGTCGTAAACCCTTACTGATAATCACACACAGTCAATTAACTCTTAATGTTCAAGGTTCAAATTTAAATTTCTGGATATTTATTAAATATATTTTCATGAAATGTATACTGAACATGTAAACTTATTGTATCCGTTTCTCACTTTCCGCCGAATTAACACAGTTAATAATATTTTACAAAATTGCAATGTTATATACCTTGCTGCATACCTTGTATATAAATATTTTATCAAATTGTTATGATATCAGAATTTTAACTGAAACTTGGCTGCATTTTGACATCGCTGATAATGAATTTATTGATACTCGTTACAAGGTTTTCCGTAAGGACCGGGACCGCAAGGGTAGTGGACGGCGGGACAGGGGAGGTGTGCTAGTCGCGGTACGGAGGGAACTCCACGTTAGTGAATTGACGGGTACTTGTGCTGGAAAACTTCTGGATAACCCGCTATCCCCTTCTATTGATCTTTTAATGCTTGAACTTAGAAATGAAGATACTTATTATTTTATAAGCGCAATTTATATACCTCCTGGCCAATCGTATGATACCTACTATTCGTTTTTGTGTCTTTTAGAAAATAGAATATTGAATATGAGTAATTATTATAACAATTTTTTCATTGTGGGTGATTTTAATATAGATAATATAGAATGGACTAGGGATAGCTCCGTATCACAATTACACCCGGTCATTGACCATAATCTATGCTTGTCATATAGTACTTTCCTTAATTTTATGTCAGCTGTTGGAGGCTTCCAGCTCAATGGCTTAAGAAGAAAAACAGCAGTATACTAGATTTTTTCATAACAAATGAAACTAATTGTAACTTACTGTCTGTAGATATATCGTTGGTACCATGTGATGATCATCATCCGCCGTTTCAAGTTTTCATTCCTGTTACCAAGTAATTTAACGAGTTGTTGAATAAAGCTTATACAAAATTTATTTTTAAGGATGTAGACTATGCAAAAGTTAGGGAAGATTTAAGAGATACCAACTGGGTAGATCTTTTTTCAAACAAGAATATTGAGAGTGCTACTGCCATCTTTTATGAAAAACTTTATGGCATTTATAAGAATCACATACCTACTAAGGTAATCAATCTTTCTCATAATCAATATCCAATGTGGTTTACGCTTGATATTATTCATCTTTTCAAGAAAAAAACGAAGGCCTGGATAAAAATGAAAAAATACTACAGTGATTCTAATTATAAAGCCTACTCGGTGCTGAGAAGAAAATTTAAATATAAAACGGAAAAATATTTCAAAAATTATTTAAGTAATGTTGAGAAAAGTATCAGGCGTAACATAAAATTTTTTTGGCCTTATATATCAAACAGAAAAAATGCTAACTGTATACCTAGCTATATGGTGTACAAAAATGTAGCTGCCAGTGAAGCCAGTGAAATTTGTGAATTGTTTTCGAATTATTTTCAATCTGTCTTTACACCTTCACAGGTACCTAGTAATTTTAATATAAACGATATAAGTATAGACGACCTACAAAGTCCGTATAACCTCATCTCTAACTTAAATTTTTCTAAAATCGACGTTAACAAGACTCTCTTATCTTTAGATATAACCAAAGGGCCGGGAGTTGATAACATTCATGCCTGCTTCTTGAAAGAAGTAGCAGATGTAATTGATGAACCGCTTCATTTCTTATATAATAAATGTCTATATGATGGTGAGTTTCCAAGTGTATGGAAAACTGCTAGGATTGTACCTGTTTATAAGGGAGGTCCCGAGAATAATGTTGAAAATTACAGACCTATATCAATTTTGCCAATATTGTCGAAGATCCTCGAGAGATTAGTGCATAATGCTATATATTCTCCTATCCACAATATAATTATCCCACAACAACATGGATTCATGCAGAAACGTTCTACAGTAACTAATCTTTTATCATACACAACATATTTATTTGAAGCACTTGATGCTAATAAACAAACTGATTGCATATATACTGATTTTCAGAAAGCCTTTGACAGAGTGGACCATAAGATATTGTTAGAAAAATTAACCTTCAATGGTATCCGTGGGAATCTATGGCGTTGGTTTAAATCTTATCTTTCTGCCCGGTCCCAGAGGGTAGTGTTAAAGGGTTTTGAATCATCTTGTGTACCTGTGAGCTCTGGTGTACCACAAGCCTCAATATTGGGTCCGTTACTTTTTTTAATATTCGTGAATGATATTGGTATTTGCTTTGAACATTGATATACTGTCGTATTAATGGATTGAATCTAAGTCTGAACAAATGTAAATCTCTGATAATTACTAAGAAGAAAAGTCCCATTGATAGTACGTATTGGCTAAGTGGTGTCTTACTCGAGAGAGTCAAACAAATTAGAGACTTAGGAGTCACCTTAGATACAAAGCTTCATTTTGACATTCATGCAGAAAATATTGTAAATAAGGCGTTTAAAATGTATGGTGTTCTGAGATCGTGTAATGGGTTCAAAGATTATAGAACTTATTTATACTTATATAAATGTCTTATCAGATCTCAACTAGAATATGCCGTAGCTATTTGGAATCCACTTTACTTAAAGTATATCAATGGTATTGAAATGGTACAGAAGAAGTTCTTAAAACGTATACATTATAAATGTACTCATAGTCAGTTATCTTATGATTTGTTGTTAGACAAATATGATTTACTAAATTTAGCCTCTAGACGTATACAGCTCAGCACTATGTTATTTTATGACATATGTCATAATAAATATGATTGTATAGATTTAATTGAGAAAATATGTTATCAAGTACCTGTTAAAGCCCATATTCGAACTACTCGTCAACATAAACTTTTTGCAACTTCCATATGTAGAACTAATGCTGGTGTTAGGGCACCAATTCGCCGCATGCTCGAATCATATAATTTTAATTTTAATAACATAGATATTTTAGGCTTGCATGCTGGTATCTTTATGAGAGCAATAATAGAGAATCTCAAACATAAAAATATTCAAATCACAGTCACTTGACTGCAGATACTTTCAAATCTGAACCCAAGGAATTAATTACCGTAGGGCGGTCAGGTGGCTGGTCCTCTTATTTTCTAACTTGTCTAAGTAAAAATAAAGGCTTTATGTTATATACCAACCCTTAATAGCATAAAATTTCAAATTTTATAGTTTATTTTAATTTTCTTGTATGTGTTATCTACACTGCGTTTCTGATCGTATATCGTTCATGTGATCACTGATGTTGGGTCTATAATTATTAACTTTGTAACTATACTTTAGATCTAAGACTTATTGTAAATCTGTTTTGTGATTTTTTGTGATTAAAGGAGGAATGAAACAAACAAAACAATGCAATAATTTTACTTTATTTATCGTTAAAACTTTAACGAAATTGTTTTTACTGCAATTTTTAACAGTAAGCGGTGTTACCCAAATAATGACACATTTTAGACCCACACTTAATTTTCAATTAATTATTTTAATAGTTCTTGGATTTAACCAGATTATTTTAGTTCTTCATCAGGTACATCAGATTTTTAATTTTTATATGTCAATGGAAAATGCTCATCACGCTCAACATTTTTTGTTAAGGATGCTTTTCCTTATTTCTTTTAATTTAACTAGACCACTGTAGCTCTACATCAGATGTGCTAGCCCCTAAAATCAAATACATCCTGCCCAAGCCTTAGTAGCTATTAGACAAGTATATAACTAAGAAATTTCATTATAGGATTATAATCCAGTATTTTCAAATTTTTTATTTAACTGAAATATCAATTACGAGTGGTATAAGTACCATGACAAGACTCATAAAGTCCATGGTAACATGGTGAATTTACGGGCAGTTACTAGTCTGTACTATAATAAAATAGCAAAAAAATGTGTCTATATATTTATTATATTTAAAAAAAAATGCAGGGGGCTTTAAATAACTAATATGATTTGTCAAATTTTTATCTGTCTGTGTACCTGCTTGTCCATTTACCTTATGTGGATTAGGGTAACTACAGATATTTTCTGGGGGTGGCCCTGGACTTTAACTTTGATGTGTTTGGGTCAAATTTAGTTGTAAGTAAAATTTCTGGGATGGGCACCATACTATTCTGGAGTAGACACGGTCCACTCGCCTACCCCTCTCCCCCCCCTTTCCTAAGCTAAAAAGCTTGTCTGTATCCACTGCATACACGATATGCCTCTCATAAAAATGTAAAAAAAATACTGTGACATCACTATCCGAGATCTACCTCTGAATAACTACAGGTCCACAATTGCCCAGAGATGGTCACAGGATAATGCGTAGGAACTATGGAAAATATGAAAAACTAAATTTTGATTATGGAAAATGAAGTAAATTAGGATGGATTGGGAACTGGACTATTGAAGGAGACTAACGAAAATACACTTTTTTTGACTCGCCTCCCACTGAATGGGCCCCCACAAAGCGGCGTAATGCGCCGGGCGCAACATCGCCGTGATCGGCTAAGAGTGTCGATGTGCACCGGTTTCTCCATCACGAGAAACTTGTAAACGGGTTTCCCCGCCATTATGCAGATTGAAAAGATAAAAACTTCAATTTCCTTGCATTTTATTTCATCCGCCTTTACTATACGAGAATATTATAATAAACTTAGTATTCAAAATACATGTCATGAACACAACCAATTAACGAAGCGTATCAAATACTTGATCTAGACACACGCCAGCGTGTCCAGCCAACTAAAAAAATTGGAAAGCGTATTTTACACAAACCATTTTAAGATGCCCTTCCAACGGGCATTTTTGTCACTGACTCACTCTGTCACTGACATCAAACACCGAACCAACTTCTAGGAGACCTATATAAATATATAGGAAAACTGATCTGAAAACTGATCTTATTGATAATTACTATCAACAAAATAAAAAAAAGCTAATTATAAAAGTTAAATAATAGAAGATAGTAAAATAAAGCAATTTTAAAAATGACAAAGTTCTAATGATTAATAGTAATTCCGATAATTAATTTTTTTTTTTTTATTTTATTAATAATTTCTTAAAAAAAAGTTCTTTAAATCTAAATTTGACTTGACTATTTTTACCACCAGGTACAAAACCAAATATTAACCTAGTAGTTCAGTGCAGGCTGAAAATAGACAAACTTGTAAATATAAATAAAATACTGTCGAGTAAAACTTAAAACTTAATGTTATCCCGAGTTAACACAGAACTCGACTCCCATATAGATCTCCCAATTAATCTCTCAATCGAGGACGACGCATTACTTAACATTTAACTTGGCTCTTATTTCACATTTATATTTTATGGGATAAGAGTTACTATAAATCATCTAAGAGCCACGTCGCTTTCTTTCAAAGTTATTTGTACCTTCGCGTTGTGTAGTTAGCATCTACCTATACAAATTTTACTTACAGTATAGTAATAATGAGCCCTTTTATAAAATCATAATATAACAGAAAGGTAAAATATTTAAATTTCTATCTCAAATCTTAAGTATATTTAAGGAAGAAGCAAGGGTCAAGGTAAGTCAAGTTTTATATTAAATTGTAAAAAGAATGATGGTTTAAATTATTCGCTTAGATTATCTTATGATTTTGATTTTTAGTTATCTATATGCATGCGTTCATTGTATAGAATTTAATATAAATGAAGTAGCTTAGTGATTCTATTTTTGTTATATAAAGGCTGTAACGCGATCGACGGAACAACGGTTGTCTATGGGTAGAAGATCTCAGAATCTATCTAATTCACTCCTCGGCTAGATTTTCAGCAGTTCGCCAGATATTTGAGAATTTGTGATTTTTTGGAAAAAATCCCGATTTAATAGCCGGACTGTTTAGTCTGTCAGTAGGTCTTTTGTTTAATGTAAACTTTCAAAAGTATCGGCTTACAAATCTTGGAAATAATAAAATGGAATAAAATATTTTTTAAAATTCTTTCCAAAAGCTTTCAAGGGTTGTAGCGAAAAAAAAATTTTTTTGAAGGTGAAAGAATAAAAAACACTGGTTAAAGTAACGTTCAGTTGCAGCTTCTAACAATAGTTTTGTCTTCATTCAACATGACAGGACAATAAAATAAATTGACTCGCACGTGTTCTTTATGTTTATTTAAATTTAAATACAGTCATTAGACAACACAAAAGTGTACATGTATTCCATTGATATTTAGAATCACGAATTTACGACGTCACTTAATTTTACATAATAAAGAACAGTAAACTACACATATCAACGCATTTCCATAGAATATAGAGAACAGGGTATAAGGGATATGGTATATTAGGTAATTTGGACTATTCAATAAATACGGACTACCCTTTTAAACCATCAAACGATATGCACTTACTTTGTTGCGTATCAACTATAATATTATCCTTGTTTACTTTTGATGAAAATGTCGTATAAAGTTATTGCTGACGTTTACACGTATTATCTCTGGCACCAAATAGCCCGGCGTTGAGTTCCGCCACCCAACACGCTATGCATCGAAAAATTCGGCAGAAAGTGGGAAACGAAGTATCTAAACACTAGGTTCCCTCTGCCGACTCTGCTATATACGGGGTACATAGTGAATCTCATTTTACTTCTCATTTTTATTTATAAACCGATTAAAAAAATTCTAAATGTTACGGAAAGTTTGCTAAAATACAAAAGTGCACTTAAATCGGTTAAGCCGTTTTTGAGATTAGCGTGAACAAACGCACATAAAAACAATAAAATCGACCGAGTTCTATTACTGTAAAGATGTTGAAATTAAGTACCTTGTCACTTAAATTATCATTTACCTAGCAGATGAACAACGAACTTCACAATCAAGCTGGAAAAGTGAATGCTGCGTTCGAAAGTTCTGAATCTTCTAATCATAAAAGTCCAGAAGTTCCAGATAAAGTTAATTTGGTAAAGCTTCGTGTACTTACCTTTTTTTAATGGAAAATACTGTAAATGATTGCAATCAATAAAATTAGTATGTGAACTCAATATTTTTTGTATCTTTGTAAATTTATATTTCTAGAATTCTAAAGATTTAGAAGATGATCAACCTGAAAGAGCTGTTTGGGGTAACCAAATTGAATTTCTTATGTCTTGTATCGCTACGTCTGTTGGTCTCGGAAACGTTTGGCGATTTCCTTTCACCGCTTACAGGAACGGAGGTGGAGCTTTCCTTATACCTTATATTATAGTACTATTTTTTATAGGAAAACCAATGTATTATCTCGAGTGTTATTTAGGCCAATTTAGCTCAAGGAATGCAGTCAAAGTATGGGCACTTGCACCTGGACTGAAAGGTAATTGAATGATTATGTAAAAACTAAAATTATATGTTAATGGAATCTTATGCAGATGTTATTATTACTCATTACGGGTTTTATAAATATGTATATGAATATAGTTGACAAGCGCATGTATGTTTGTCCTTGTTATAATATAATATATCTGAGAGTGAACAAACCTTGACCTTTTAGTTGATTTTTTAATAAAAGAGGAGATTATTATTATTGATGCATCATATTCAGCTACGTACCACGAGCTCGCACGGTTACCTTCTTCTAGTCATATAACTGAGTAGAAACTAAAGTTCTGTAGCAATCTGATATCCTCAATTATGTTTGTTATTGAACCTCATTCGTAATTTATTGCCTACCTACCAATTAAAAAATATAGAAGTTAATTCTCATAGTACACATAGGATTATTTATAACTTGATCTGCAAGTCCAAGACTGGCTCAAGGACTGGCTTTGGCATCCACACAATGAATTCAATAAAATGACAATATATGTATATTTAATTATATAAAAAAAGAAACTTATTAATTTACATGTTTTAGGTATAGGCTACGCTCAGTCTTTAGGCTGTAGCTATATTTTATCGTACTACGTACCAGTTATTGCATTATGCATATTTTATTTCGCCATGAGCTTTCAATCAACTTTGCCGTGGGCTTTTTGTGAACCTGAATGGAAAAATTGTGTTCCATCGGGTTTAACTAAAGATATAGTCTTATCAGAAAACTCAACCACCAGCGCAGAATTATATTTTACGTAAGATATGTATATTTATATTACCACTTATTTAGAAATAGATAATCATACAATCAACTTACAATAAAACTCTTTTGATTGTAGTAAAACAGTTCTCCAATTAAGTGATGAAATTGATGTTGGTCTTGGTAAGTTTTATAATAAATATATAGATATTTTCAATGAAATAGTTAATTTGGTATATAATAATTATATTATTGCTTATACTGATTCTCAGGTTTGCCCGTGTGGTATTTGGTGTTATGCTTATTTGGAGCGTGGTTCATAATTTTTCTAATAGTTTCAAAAGGAATTAGAAGTTCAGGAAAAGCGTCATATTTTTTAGCTCTTTTCCCTTACGTTGTTATGATTATTCTTCTCATCAGGTAATATATACCATATATTTTATGTATATACTTCTATATATAAAAACTAAGAGAAGAATAATGAATTATAAATTAAATATAAACAATATTTATTTTTTAGTACATCACTATTACCTGGATGTGGAAATGGTATTTTATTCTTCTTGACGCCTCAATGGGAAGCATTGGCCAGTCTTAAGGTAACTTTATGACTGTAAAGAGAATGGTTGTGGATTTGATCTCGGAGGAATGAATTTATTTTTATTTTCTGGCTCTGGTTAAGGCAAAAGCGTAGCATTAAGTGCCATAACACACAACACCTTGAATTTGTTGACACAGTTCAGAAAGCGGAGTGTCTTAACATTAGGTTCTGCGTGTCTACTCTGCTTTGCAGGAAAATTGAAAATCTAAGTTTTTTTAAATCAGACCTTTGGAACTAATTGACAAATATTGGATAACACTTGTTTTATTGGGTTGTTATTTAACCTTTGTGATTTTGAAAGTAGAACGTAGAGCAATAAAAGACCCGCAAATTTTTATGAAAAATGAAAATCGCAACATGCAATTTTTTTGATGGAACGGAGAACGGATTGATTACCTTGTTTAATTAAAATTAAGTAAAATATTTTTTAAGTTATTCTGTACCAAAAAAAAGTAGAACCCTTCTAGGATTACTTTGTTGTCCATCTGTCAACAAAATTTATCTCGAAATCACGTGGAGGTATCAAGCTGAAATTAATACGAAATATTCACGTCTATGAACCATTGTAGCACGGAAAAAATATCTTCTAATCTATTTAGTGACATATTAAAGATACATATTTGTTTTTATCAGGTGTGGTATGCAGCCGTTACGCAAGTTTTCTTTTCGCTTTCAGTATGCACAGGACCACTAATTATGTTCTCATCTTACAATAATTTTCGCCAAAATATCTACAGGTACAGTGATATTTTTTTTTATCTATACTATGTATACTAATATAATGAAGTGGAAGAGTTGTTTGTTTGTTTAAACGCTAAGATCTCTGGATGTAGTGGTTCGATTTACTTTTTTTTTCTTTTGTATGAAAGCTGCATTCTTCAGAAGTGCTATAGGCTATATAACATTTGCCCACACAACACATGATGTAAGCCTTAGTTAGCCTTAAATACCGAAATAACAATAATAATGAACTTTGTTGTCCATCTGTTAACAAAATTTATCTCAAAATCACGTGGAAGTACCAAAAATAATAATGAAAGCCATCGAATTGTTTTAAGCTCGTGCGCTGCACAAATATTGAAAAGTCTTATAAACAAGTCACAATGAGGCATTTTGTGCTAAAAAATACCATTCTGTTTTTCTTTTAATAAATACCATTTTGTTTTTCCAAATAATGTAGCAGAACATTTATACAAATTTTAGTACATAAATTGCTAACAACATAAATAATATAAATTAGAGAAAGATAATTTTCCTATAATATTTTTTTTACAGAGATGCCATGATCGTCACCACTTTGGATACATTTACAAGTTTACTATCTGGTATTACAATTTTCGGTATTCTGGGTAATCTAGCGTATATATTGAACCAAGAAGTGGGTGATGTAGTTGGAACTGGAGGCACTGGACTTGCTTTTGTTTCGTATCCTGATGCTATCGCTAAAACTTTCCAACCCCAGGTAAATATAAATCCCAGGTACTCATATATATAAATTATAATAAATTGTTAAATTTTATTTTCTGGCTTAGTCATCAATTTTCCACTTTCCGCCAATTTAGAGCAACTAAACAAATAGATCAACATTTTTTATCTAGCAAGGCTTAAGGAACACTACTGTATATATTTTTTAATTTCATGTACATAGTAGAGTCATCTCAAGCACAGTACTAGTCCCGATAAATCATTATGGCCTATACGAGGCTACAATTTTTTTTGTTATTACTACACTAACATAAATATCTTATGTTTGATATGAAGAGCCACAATTGCTTGACAACGTCCATCGACGTGTCCATTTTAACGAAGATTGATTATATGCATAAATTTGTCTATTATTGTAAATATATAAATTTCAGGCGTTTTCAGTTCTATTCTTCTTGATGATGATAGTGCTTGGAATTGGTTCTGCTGTGGCTTTACTCTCAGCAATCAATACAATTCTTCTTGATGCATTTCCTCGTGTGAAAACCATTTTTCTTTCAGCGTTTTCTTGCACAGTAGGCTTCGCAGTTGGTCTTATATATGTTACGCCTGTAAGTAATTATGTAAAATATATATATCTTCACGCTATATCCCTCACATCGTAGCAGGGTAGGCAGAGCTGAAGCAATGCCTGCTGAGCGGCGACAAACTGAATTTCGTCAACTTTTATAAATTGTACTTTCCGTTGACCTACAATCCTAAAATTGGTACGGAACCCATTTTGGGCTAGTCCGACAAGTACTTGACTGGATTTTCTCTTTAATTAATCAGTCATTCTATCTTAAAAACATGTTCCCTTTTTAAACTAACTAAGTGAATAAAACGATAAAAATGTTCTTTTTTCTTTCAGGGTGGTCAATATATTTTAGAGCTCACTGATTATTTTGGTGGGACATTTCTGATTCTCTTTTGTGGTATTTTAGAAGTAGGAGGCGTGGTTTGGATTTATGGTAATAATAAATATATTATTTTTATTGTTTTAGCTTCACGTTTTATTAGTAGCGTTTGTCTCTGCATACCTCATTCACCTCGTCCACTATCATCAATCTCTTCATACATGCTCTCTAGAGAGTCCTCAAGCTTTTGACCTTCCTCCAGTATCATCGATATTGTGTTACTAAAAGTCCACCGATGTCTAAGAGAGAGTGAATTATAAGAGAGGCAGCGGCCTCTCTCGCTACTAGCACTTGCTACATAAATCTTTTTTGTCATAATAAATTTTTTCATCATTCATTCATCATCAAACTACCACAGCACGTTCTTCTTCATTCTCACCATGACATCCTCGCTAGTACTTACCACTACGAATTCGATCAGCTAAGCTGACTCCGCATATCCTACGAAGAGATTGCATCTCCATAGTTTTCTTTCATTCTTCTTCTTCTGTAATATTCACATTTCGCTGCCTTATAACAGCGTCGGTACCAGCACTACAATATGAACAGCCAAACATATAGCTAATGTTTAGCCGTCTCATTAAGTCTGTTACCAGAAGAAATCATGTCTTCCATCTCTTCTAAAAATAAATATATTGTTCGCAAATAATAATTATAAATAATTGAAATGGATCAAATTACGTGTGTACCTATGTCATTTATCTAAATTTAGTCACATATATTTGCAGCTCGCCTTTGTGTTGCTATTGAGTTGATGATAAAATTTTAAGCATTTAAATTTTAATACGTTTCAGGAGTCGAAAATATCTGTTTAGACTTAGAATTCATGTTAGATGTTAAGACATCATTTTATTGGCGATTCTGTTGGGGTATTATAACACCAACTATGATGATTGTAGTGTTTATATATGCCATAATAGCGGCTGATCCGTTGGAATTTGGTGATTATGAATATCCTACAGAAGCTTATGGTATGTATGAAATTTAAATCTTTTAAGATTTAAATCTATCAAAGTTAAAACTTTTAAGATTGAAATCTATGTTTGAAAAAAAAAGCTAAATTGAAACAGCTTTACGCTGTATCCTGCACACAGCAGGGTAGGCAGAGGGAATGTAATATTAAATAAAACAGTCCGTTCTCCACGATACGATGATAATATCTCTGGATCTACGGATTTTTTAAATTTATTTTTTGTATCAATTCAACGCTCTGTTTACGGCAGCAAACCTAGGCTGGAGTCCCACAGGGGCCGACCTTGCCGCCGATGACATCCTCTTGAGCAGCCACGTAGTGGCTATACACTTTCGAATAATTACAAAAAATTATTGGATGTATTAATTAAATTAAATTATTTGCGGGCGAAGCCACGCGTGGGCTGCTATTTCTATTATATTTGTACACATAGTAGTATAGAAATTAATTTATTTTTCAGTCGCTGGCTACCTCATGGTGATTACGGGCGTTTTGTTAGTGCCTGTGTTTATGTGCACAGTTTTATATAAAAACAAGTCCGTTGGTGGTTTTATGAACGTAAGTAAAATAGTAATGCCACTTCTTTATTTTTGGACATTACTCCTAACAAAAACGCACGGGGTTACATAACTCTCAAACACTACAGAATTATGTAATACGCACATTGTACATACAAGTCCACAAAAGCACAAAAAACTTTTTTGTTTACGGCTAACATTTTTTTTGTGATTTGCAGAGGGAAAAGATCTAATCCATACACCCTCTTGCAGGTCTAAAGCCTCCTTGGGTTCCACAAGAGCCTTTCAGATCTCTCTTTAGCATAAACAAAATTGAATATAAAGATATGAAGGGTAGAGTATATAGGGAACCTAGTGTTAACACACTCCACTCACTCCCCACATCTAAATAAAAACAATGAAAATTTTATTTCCTCGAGTGAGATTCGCACCCAATCTGTCGCATTTATAGTAACTCTCTTGTGCCCCTGCGCCACGACTGTCCTCAAATCTACATTGTTACAGATTTTAAAAAGCTCATTACATAAGAAATCATCCTGGGGACCTCGACCTTCAAATGTTCAAAACGAATGGCGCATTTTTAAAGAAAACGCTAAAATGGAGCGTCTGAATACGAGGACTTCCCGGATTAATCATTGTTGGCAAATATTAAATGGAGGATATAAAAATAGGATCAAACTTAATAACAATTAAGTTAAAAACTTTAATGTTAATATATTAATAAATAAATATCTGTTTTTATTAATTGATATAAAATTTACAATAATAGTTTTTCTCACCAAAACCAATTTTCCTAGAATAAATTCCTATTTTTTTTACTTATCATTAAGCAGTGGAAACACCCTCATCTGTATAAGCCCAGAATACATCAGGACCACCGATAATAGTAATACTAAACACACCGGTTTTATCACTACTAGCGCTCTGGGGGAGATTTTTGCTACGCCCCTTCATTGGTAATTAAAACTCTTACGAAATAAATCCTAACGGATATTTAAAATATTAATTATTCCAAGATATTTTTATATAGTAATTCATTTCTCTTCATTTTATTTTGGTCAATTGTGCCAGTGACAATGGTATCTATGAAAAAATCACATAACTGTTAAATTTGCATTAGATATGTATGTGCGCGACAAATAGACTAATAACCGATTCCGATTATTCTTCTTTTTTTTATTGGAAAGGATACAATGTGATGACGAAGTTGTACATAGGACAACCATTACCTACTCGTTTGAGAAGTATCCTTTTAAGGTCTAACCATCACCTAAAATCGTAAAATGAATTATTTTTTAACAAAAAAAACCGACTTCAAACAAAAAACTAAAAAGTAAAAATAAATTTACTAAATTTAAAGTAAAACGTATTTAGACTTTGTTAAACAAAAATAATTAAAGAAAGATTTTATAATTTTGAAGAGTCAGTTAGTGGTCAGAGCGCCTGGTCGGTTCCCAAGAGGCGTGGGTTCGAATCTCGCTACGTTCAAATTGTTTTATACGTTTTCTAAATAAGTATTATATGTAATAAGTTTGTTGTTGCATTAGTCTGACACCGATTTCTTCGAAAAGTACATTAATTTTTTACTTTTCAGTTTATTGTTGAAGTCGGTATTTTTTTGTTAAAAATTAATTTATTCATTATAGTCTATCGATTATTGAAAATCGATGATCGAGGATTCTTCGACTAATTTCAAGTTCTTATATTCTCCGGATACTGAACTCGGCTTTATAACTTTTATCAAATTAACAAGTCACGTTGAATTGTTTTATTGTTTGCAAGTTATTTGATAAAATGAGAATTAGCGAAATGTCAACCTGTATATATAATCTAATCAACTTGAGTTTTCAGAGGAAAAAAGTAATAATAGTAGTTTTCTTTTGGATGAAACATAATCATGAAAAATTTATTAGATGTAATTAACGACTAAGAAGCCGGATCTGATATATTTGCAACCATTGGCACTGAACTTGTTTGGAAATCGTTACTACTTTCTTCATATACTTTATTGTCTCATTAATCACAACTCTACGTACTGGTTTCTCTACTACTTCATTCAGAATGGAATCAAAAATGTTTAATTATATTTATTTTTAAAAAGTATAACAAAATTATTTCGGCATATTTTTAAGAGATCATGATACACTCTGAGATATATATTTATGAGCATTGAAATTGGATCACGCAAATAAATTTGTTCATGAATTTTAAATATCATTTTATATTTCATTTTCCATGTGAGTATTGATATATTAAATATATTTATCCTCAAACATAAAAAACAGGAAGTATCAAGAAATGAAACACAAATATTATAATTTGAGTTTATTAGGTAATACCTGACTAATATTACGATTACTCGTATTTGAAATGTTTAGAACAATAAAATTCCCCTTCCTACATATGTATTTCATTATACCTACAACATATTAGGGTAAGAGTTACAAAGCGAATGCAAACAAAACATGACAACGTATATGTATATATTTTATAGGTATCTTCATAAATTAATTACTTATGCTTATACTTCTTCTTCTTCTTGCTAGATTTTTTCTTATGCTTACGTTTCTTCTTCTTTTTCTTATGATCATCGGAACTGGAGTCCGAATCGCTATCGCTGTCACTTGCAGCACGTTTCTTCTTCTTTTTGTTTCGCTTCTTCTTCTTCTTTCGCTTGCGAGCATCTGATGAGGAAGATGACGAAGAATATTCGGAATCGCTAGAAGATTCGCTATCTGATTCAGGCTTCTTTTTGACATTTGCTAAGTCCAGTTTTATTGTTTCCTCAAGTTTAACTTTCTTTGAATCACTTGGTCCAACAGGTGAAGTCTCCTGAGATCTTTCGCGTTTCTTAGATTCCTCTTTTGTTTCATTATCAGACTCTACGTTTTCATCATAATCAGGCTCAAAGTGCGCCTCGTCTAATATCGATTTTTTTCTCTCCCTTTCATGAGATTTTTTTCTCTCTGTAACATTTATTTTTTCTTGACAAACCTTTTTTTCATCTCCAAAAATTTTTTTTTCATCCTTGGGCTTCAAAAAATCTCTTTTTTTAAATTCATTTCCGTTAAAGTTTTGATCAGATTTAGATCCATCGATAGGATTGTGACGCTCTGACTTAGAAATCTCTATTCTGTTTATTTGTTCCTGTTTTCTACTTCTATCCTTTTCGACTATTACACGGCGGTAACTTGTCTGTTCCTTTTTAGGAGTTTTAGACCGAGACTTGACCCTTTCAACAGTACTTTGAACAATTCTAGGCTCCCTACTTCTACGAGTGTCATCAACTTTTCCACCAAGCCTTTCTTTAACAGATAAACGCGGAGGTGGAGTTTTTGAATAGCGCCTTTTCCTATCATTTATATCAATCATCCTTTGCTCCTGGTCTGTTACTGGTACCGTTATTTGTATATTATTTACAGAATTTTTCTGTTGTCCTTCATCGCCATAAAGCTTGATGCGATCGCTACTAATTTTTTTAATTTCAATTGGTCTCAAGGAATTAATTGCCTTTGCGAAAATTGCGTTTTCTGCGCGTTTCAATACTTCTGAAGTTACTTTGGTGCTATCTTCTTCTTCTTCAGGAGATGTTATTTCACCAGGCTCCTTAGACTTTTCCACATTGTCATCATCTACTTCCCATTTTGATAAAGCTGGTAAAGGCGCTAACATTTCTTTATTGTTACTAGCTACTTCAATATCAGCTTCTAGTTCATCTGAAGCAGGTTGAAGTTCTATTCCATCAAAAGGTTCTTCTTTATTACTGTCAAGAATTTTTGTCTCGACAATATCTTGCTTTTCTTCATTTTTAACATAATTTTGTATGATTTCCTTATCTACAGCCTCAGCTTCTTCACCACCATATAAATCATCTTGAATTTCTTGAGGCTCTTTGCATTTAGGGGCCTCAACATTCGAGTTATCAAGTTTCTGGATTTCATGCTCTGTTTGATTACTTGCTTTGTCATTAGTATCTTCGTTAAATTCCTCTTTAATATTAAGCTTAGCATCAGATTTTTCAGCATCATCATCTTCCTTTTTAACACCATCTTTTTCTTTTTTATCTTTTTTATCACGTTTTTTCTTCTTTTCTATATCCTTTTCTTTCTCCCTCTTTTTCTTCTTCCTATCTTTAATTTTCTTATCTTTTTCTTTATGTTCGCGACTCCTATCTGCTGATGATTTATCACGAGCTTTTTCATCCTTCTTTTCTCTCCTATGGTCACGATCCCGAGATCGTCCTCTGGAATCACTACGCTTTCTTTCACGTGGTTCACGGCCACGTTTAGGTGAGGTTCGTAATTTTTTATCTGGTGACTTATCGTGGCCTCGATTTTCCCTTTCCTTCTCGTCTCTATTTCTTTCGTAGTCCCGAACACGATCTTCTCTAGTTTCACGACCTTTTTCAAAACCAGCTCGTTTCTCAACATCTCGTGATCTTTCATTTCTATCAGTTTGATCTCGATTATCATTAAAACGATCTCGATCTCTACCATCTCTATGCCTTTCATGTTCTGCATTAGGATTTCGTCTAGAGCCGGGGCGATTTCGAGTATTAGACCTATAGCCAGAACGCATATCTCGGTTAGGATTAACTTCTTCACGGTATCCATCTCTAAAGGTAGGATCATTATAAGGTGCCACATTAGGGTCCCTGATTTCGGCACTAGGAGCCCTGAATGGTATGCCAGCATCTCGAAAATTATGAGGCATGGCATCACGGAAATTACCCTCTCTGAACATATTATTTCTATAATTATTATCCCTAAATAGAGGTGGTGGTCCATTTCTAAAATTGTTATCGCGATAAGGTTGTTGAGGACCTGGTTCTCTAAATGATTGTCCATCCCTGAAAGGTACAGGACCTTGATCCCGAAAAGCGTGCCCTGGTGGTCTAAAGTTATCTCTAAAACGCTGAGGATGATCAACCACATGAGGGGGAATTTCATTTTGAACTGGGGGAATGCCACCAACATCTCTATACACAGGAGGTCCTTCACCATAAGGTGCTCGGTAAGGATCCCTAAAATTAGATGGAAGTAATCTGTCACGCTCCATCGGACCAGCAAGGCCAAAACCTGGTTTCTCAAATGGAGAATTTTCAAATCCGGGAACGGGTGGTTCGACGCCAGGAGGAATATCTTCAAAGGGTGGGCCATCAAAACGTCCCCTATATCCTGGGGGAGGCTCGTTTTGGGGAGGAATTAACGGAGGCACCGGTTTACCGATGGGAGGATATCCAGGCGGTGGACCATTATTTCTAGGCGGATATCTGAAATAAAAAAAAACATTTATTACTTGAGATTTCAAATCGCTTAAGTAATGTATAAGAAAAAATGGATAAGGAGTATCGTTATTCAAAATTATGATATCGTAAGCAATATTATAAAATATAAAGAATCTACTTTAGATTTCATGAATGAATTTTAGACAAGTTCGCAATACACTTGTTGAAAAGGCTATGCTTGTTACAAAAAAACATTATATTAAAATATGGAAAAAATAGACTTTACGTTACCAAGTGCACATATTATATTGAAAAAACAAAATGCACGTTTGCTACATTATGCAAACTATATAGAACAAAAGTTTAGACTTTCGCAATTGTTCATTTTGTTGGGCATTAGAAAACATCATCTCATTAGCTTTTCACTTGCGTTTCGCCAAAATTCTATAGAACAATACTATATTAAGTACCTATTAATTAATATATATTATGTGATGTTAAAATAAAAACAAATTTGATACTTATTTAAAATATATTTCTTTAATTTAAATAATAGATATATTTTATAATCTAAACAATATTTTATAACAATACGATTAAGACCTAAAAATTCATATATGACCTGTATTGTTGAAATATACTTTTTGTTGCCGAATACGAAATTAAGTTAATACACGTGCAAACACGTCTAACAAAAAGAGTTGGGGGTAAATATCAACTAAAAAATATGACAATATTGGGTAAAAATCCTAAATTGTTATTTATATTACACATGCATTAAAAATTTACACATTTTCTAACATTTTTTATGATAGAATGACAAGTTAAATAATATAACAAGAAAATGGTATAATAATAATAAAAGAACATACAGTACACTATCATGTCCTAAACTCATAAAAATAATAGTATAGTTAGTAGTGCAGTGATCTTCTATCGCAAAACATTTACATTGCAAGTTCTTCGTCTGTTGGTTATATATTATAATAGTTATAATAGTTAATCGAATATTAAGAACTCTCTATATTATTTATTATGATATATTAAAAATAATATAAAAATAGAAGATTTTTATAAAAAAGCTAATTAAGCCTTCGTCTTTTCGAACACTTTGGAATAGTCCTTGGTCAAGGAAGACTGAAGTGGCGATGACCCAAATCCATTTTTTTTTCGAATGGACTTTATTGCTGTTGACTGGTCTTGACAGAGGGGCGAGAGTAGCTCGCCCCTGAACGTTGGCGACGTTGACGTTGGAACAACAGAGTTGGCGATCACACGGCCAAGCCCTGTGTACGCTAATCAGGGGCACCGTCGCGCCGAGGCGCGGACGTTCCGTGAGATAGGACTAGCCTCGTCGCCTCTTACGGCGGCGGAGTGTGTCGTGAGACTGAGAAATGAATCCTGCTTATGTTTCAAATCCATTATATCGAATGGCAAGATACAATCAGTATATGCTGCAAGAATCGGCGGTAGTTGTATGTAATAATTGTATCAACTACCTCAATCTTCTTGTGAACAAGGACCACTGCAAAGCGTTCGAAACGTCGGGTTTTTTTCGTTCGTTGGAAACATGCATAAAACTAAATATACACGATTAATTCGGTTTGAGTTTTATTTTTTTATCAGCTTCACGCTGTATCCCACACACAGCAGGGTTGGCAGAAGGATGTTAATACACTTCGATCCCGACTTTCCGCCGAGTTCTGGAGGCATTACGTATTGAGTGGCGGAACTCAACACCGCGCTTTGCCTCGACACCAGAATAAATGAAAATATAAATGTAAATAAATATTTTATTTCCTCGAGAGGGGATCGAACCTACAACCAGTCGATTTTACAGTCACACTTTATGCCCCTGCGCCACAGCCTCAATGAGAGTTTCATTTTTAAATATTTATTTACATTAAATTCATCTTCTCATTCTTCAAAAAAAATTACGTAACTAATAAACGGAACTGATTAAAATCTGAAACATCAAATAATCATAAAATGTTAAAGTTTAATCAAAAACAAAAGCAATGTAAAATATATAAAATGTAAGTTCTTTGAAAAATTCATTAATAAATTAACAAGTCATAACTTATTTAAGTCAACGTAATTTCAGTGGTCACAAGCTGGTGACTTCTTAACCGACTTCCGTACGGAGGAGGCCATCTTAAATTTCTGAACTTTGGACTGGGTAAACCGATTTTGACGATTCTTTTTTTATTTGAAAGCTGGTGCTTCCCGTGTGGTCCCATTTTAATTTGTTCCATTTTGACAATGTCATGACATGAGAAAATCACATAAGTGTTAAATTTGCATTAAGTACGTGGGCGACAAATGGACAAATAACACAATATCACACCAAACAATTTCGATGATTTTTTTATTGGGAGGGATACACTACCCTTGAAGGGTAGTTTGATGAGTTTGCTTAGGTTCTGATTATAAGATCCTTTTGAAGTCATATTTTTTTTGTTATAAATTGTAATTATATTAAATACATAAATTAATAAGTAATCATATATGTAATAGGATTTTTTTTTTTATTTTTTTTATAAATGAAATTTTAAAAAAGTAAAAAAAAAAACAAACTCAAAAACACATCTAGTTTTCTTTATTAGAAAAGACGAGGCAAACGAGCGGGGAGCGGGCAATACGGGTCACCTGATTGTAAGTGATCACCTCCGCTTACGACCCTGTGTGATACCAGGGGATCTACAGGTGCGTAGCCGGCCGTCGATGTGAAGGGACGCGCTTTTTGAAGATACCCAAATTCGTGTCGCCCTGGAATCACTGCCGCAAGTAGACCATTCCTCAGTTGCGTAATTCCTACTAAACCGCACAGTAGCGGTGTGCCACGTGTCCAGATGGTTTAGTAGAATGGTACTTGGATTTGTATAACATCACTCCCGTGATACTTTAGGGTGTGACGTCACATGGCCCGATTTGGCAAGGACGCAGGTAGGTAGTACTAATAAGACATTTGTTGATTTATGTCCGCATGCGATGATCTCGAGTATAGCAGTGTGATGTGGCGACCACAGAAAATGCAGACTTAAATAAGATATAAAAATCATAATTTATGAATTTTAAATTTTATATATTGATAAATTTTAGTTCTATTGAGATTACGTTAAACATAATTACATAGATATCATGAAACGTCTTCATTCAACGAGATACAGAAAATCGGACCCTAAACTATTCAAATAGTATTTAGTATTTTATAAATATCTTTAATACAATAAGTAATATGCAACTTTAAAACAAACATATATACATATAATTTAAACATCAAACATCACAAACATCAAAATAATCTTGGAAAAATAATAAAGTACTTTATCTTTTACAATGTTATTATTACTCGTTGTTTTTTTACAATTACCACACTTAAGCACTTAAAATTTAAACAAAGTCAGACAAAAACTTAACTTAGAAACTATAACCATGTAGCAGAGATGTTATCGATATCACATTTCGGACCTTCATACCGATGCAGATATAAGAAAAATACTGTATAAGTCTGTCGTGGCGCAGAAACAAGCGTGTGACTGTAAACACGATAGGTCGTGGGTTCGATTCTCACTCCAGAAAATGAAATATTTATTATTTTCATTTGTTCGCTCTGGTAACGAAGCAAAGCGCGGCCTTGAGTTCCACCACTGGACACGTAATGCCTCACGAATTCGCCGGAAAGTGGGTAAAAGAAGTGTCTTAATGGGAACGGAGTGTCTTAACACTAGGCTCCCAGGCTCCCTCTGCTTATTCTGCTATGTGCAGGATACGATTTTAAATACCTCCGCCCATATCCGAAATTATCCGAAACAAATTCGTTAACATATATTGTTCGGATATCTGATAGTTATAGTTACAAAGTTCCATAACGTCCCTGCTTAGTCTAGTTCTATGTAATATAATATAAAAAAAGATTTGAAAATAAACGTATTGTTTAAATAAAAGCTACGAACCATATGTGATGATAGTGAAATGAAATAAAATAAGAGAAATAAAAACTTGTAATTTTGACATAAATATATGTACTATAAATTAAAATAAAATTTTAATTGTATATATTTTAATTCAACATCATTATATATTCTCAATTAGTGTGCACCTTTCTTCTATACTAATAAATTATTAAAACTTTCCAAACAACACACAAAAGGTAAACTTAGATATACATATGTAAATACTCTTACAAGGATTCATTAACATTAGTAAAAACATGTTAGTAGGATCCCATTACAATTTGGTACATAGGTTCTGTACGGTACAAATATTTGATTTTAATGGATAATTTTAGCATTTTTGTAATTTTGCCTTTTGTTGTAACATAAGTATTTTATATATCCTAAACTTCACATATTTCATATTTATGTAATGTAATGAGAAGTTTAATATAACTAGATTTCACATTACATTACATTCTTAAATTTCAACAAGTTCATGGAAATATCACTAGTATTTTCAATAATTATTTAAATGCAACAAATAAGTTCACAACAACAAATTTATAAATCTAAGCAGAAACTAACACAAAAAATATGCAGCACATAAATCATGGTAGTAAAAGTTTTTAATTTAAGTATCTTAAATTTCATGAAAATCTAATATTTTTTATACAATATTTATAATATTCATCATCATAACAAATACATGATTACTTAAAATATCCATTTTAATACTTTACTCAATTTTTGTTCAACAATATACATATGTTTATACTTATTTATTATATCTAGAAACACAAGTCCATATTTTTTTAACCACAAAGTAAAAAAAAAATATAGTAGTGCCTACCTTTCAACAAAAATAATAGTCAAAATTTTTTTTTGACATATGCGACTAGGAACATTAAAAAGTCGTCTTAAATGATTAAATAATGTATAAAAAGTTTCTTTTATTGACAACACAAAATATATTTTTTATAATTTTATATTCTACACTTCATTTTCACTATGTCTAATATATACAAGTATAAATAATCAGTCTTTTTTAACAAGAAACTACTGTCTGCTATTATATTTATAATGAAAATTCTATACATAATTAGGTACAATGACGAGCATAAATATTTAAAATTAATTAACTATCAAAATGAAACAAAACAAAAATATGTAAATGTACGAAACAATTGTATTACAATAATAAATAAATTAAATTAATGATTGTAATGATAACGGAATACACAGAAAAAATTAAAAAAATAAATTAAATTAGCTTCACGCTGCACACAGCAGGGTAGGCAGAGGGGACTTAGTGTTAAGACACTCCGTTCCCCACTTTCTGCCGCATTCTAGAGGCATTGCGTGTTGAGTGGCAGAACTCAACGCCGCGCTTAACCTCGACACCAGAGCGAAGAAATGGAAATATAAATTTAAGTAAATATTTCATCTCCTCGAGTGGGGATCGAACCCACAACCAGTCGGTTTTGCAGTCACACCTCGTGCCGCTGCGCCACGACTGGCCTCATCATCAACCTACCGTTCACTTAGACAGGCATTGTTGTCACTTGATGAAGATAGCCAAACAATTCAAAACCTCACTTCTCGCCTAGTAGGTGAAGAAGCCAGCCTTGCCAATGATATAAGTAGTAGTGAGACAGCATTAGTGACATCAAAAGGGAATTTCATTTCAAAAAATAAAAATAAACAGAACATTTCACAAGATCAAAGAAAAACAAGTCATAGATTCATATGCTATAATTGTAACAAAAGAGGCCACTTCGCTAAAGATTGCAGGCTGTCAACGACGAAACATGATAAGAAACCCAACAATATGTTGGCATTCAGCGCTGCAGTGAAGGAACATGACGAAGAGGCATTCTTGATAGTGGAGCCTCAATACATATGACATTCAAGAGAGACCACTTCTGTGAGTTTAATGAGTCTCAAGAAAACAATTCTGTTAAATTGGGTAACAAACAGAATATTAGAATATGTGGTGAAGGTACTATACTGATAGACAAAAGGGTTAATGGTTCATGGGAGAAGTGTAAACTTGAGAATGTTTTATATGTACCTGACTTGAGAAGAAATTTATTTTCGGAAGATGCTACCACAAGAAGAGGATATATGATAATGAAGAATAAGATATATGAGTTAGATGTCAAAACAATCAAACAAGAAAGTTGTAATGTTGTACAAACAGATACAAAAGGATGACACGAAAGATTGGGACATTTAAATGTCAAGGAACTTCAAAATATGTCTAAGAATGGTGTGATTCCTGTTACATTGAGTGGAAATCAGGAGTTTATCTGTGAAGCATGCCAGTACGGAAAGCAAGCAAGACGTCCTTTCTGTTTTGTAGAAGTGACAGTTTCACAAGAAAAAGAACAAGATCATTCTACAAGGTCTACCCCACAGGATGAGTTTCAAGATAGCAGTTCTGATGATAGTATGAAGAGTTTAGAAGATCTAGATGAAACTTATACACCTCCAAGAGGTATATTATTGGAACAGGAAGAACAGAGGAACATCATGCTACGTCCACGTCGAGATAAAAACTTGGAAGTAAATTTCACAGAGTTTGAAATACCTAACACTTATGAAGAAGCGATGAATAGTCAAAATTCTCACTTATGGAAGAAAGCTATAGTTGAAGAACTTCAGTCACATGAAGAAAATCAAACATGGATACTAACTGATCGAACGGAGAAAAAACCTGTTTCATGTAAATGGGTGTTCACTATAAAGAAGAATAGAGATGGAGAAATAGTATGATTCAAAGAACGACTGTGTGCATGAGGGTTCACACAAGTCAAGGGCGGCGACTATGATATTTTTTCCCCTACTAGCAGGTACGATTCCATCAGGGTGCTGCTGAGCATTGCTGCGAGGGATGGACTGCAAATCGAGCAATTTGATGTAAAGACAGCTTTCCTATATAGTAAGCTCTCTGAGGACATTTACATGGAGCCTGAGGGTTTGGAAACACAATCTTTAAAAGTATGTAAGTTAGTTAAATCCATATATGGTCTTAAGCAATCATCGAGATGTTGGAATGAAAAATTTTGTTCTTTTCTATCTGTTTATGGTTTTAAACCATGTCCATCTGAAAATTGTGTATTTGAAGGACATTTTAAAGATGTCAAAGTGATATTAATTCTTTATTTTGATGATGGATTATTACTGGCTAAAAGAAAAGTTGTTTTATCTGAAATACTAAAAATATTCATGCAAACTTTTGAGATTAAGACTATAGGCTGTAATTCACTTGTTGGAATGGAAATAGATAGATGAAAAGATTATATTAGTATAAGAATACAGTTAGTGATGAACCTGTTAATTTTCCATATAGAGAAGCAGTGGGAGCATTGTTATTTTTGTCATCAATATCTAGACCTGACATAGCATATGCTGTAAATGTTGTTAGCAGGTATGTCAATAATCCAGGTCTTTCACACGTTACGGCTGTGAAAAGAATCTTACGTTATTTAATTAATTCGAAAGATATGTGTATATACCTTGATAAACTCAAGGTAATGTAGAATTAGTTGGCTACTCTGACTCTGACTTTGCAGGTGATATGGATACCAGAAAATCTAATACAGGTTATATATTTCTTATGAATGGAGGTCCTGTCACTTGGTCCAGTCGTAAACAAAATACTGTGGCATTATCCACAACAGAGTCAGAGTACATGGCTGCTAGTGAGGCCGCTAAAGAAATTTTATGGCTTAGGCAATTTCTTTGCGATATTGGGGAGCCACAAAGCTCAATAACTTTAAATCTTGGTAATTAGAGTGCAGTCAAATTGATAAACAACCCTGTATTTCACAGAAGGAATAAGCATCTATATATATAAAAGGACTTGTGCTGACTGACTGAGGTAAGACGCACGCAGAGCCGTAACCGCTGATGGTAGAAACGTGAAATTTGGGCAGGTGTTTATTTTCATATTCTGGACATCCACTAAGAAGGGATTTTGAAAAATTTTAACCCTAAAGGGATGAAATAGGGGTTGAAAGTTTGGATGGGTTTTTTTTTAAATTGGCACCGATTCTTATAAAATTTTAAATCCAGACTCTTAAAAATATTTCATTGAACACGTGTTTCATGTTTTGAAGAATTCATCCCCTGAGGGTTCAAATAAGGGGTTGAAAGTTCATATGGAAAAATCTTTAAATCGCCACCGATTTTTATAAAAAATTAAATTCAGACTGGTTAAAATATTTTATTGAACACGTGTTTCGTGGTTTTTTTTAGAATTCACTCCTAATAAGCGGGCGAAGCGGCGCGCGCCCTCTAGTATAGATATAAGACACAACTTTATCAGAGAGAATGTTGCGAAGAAAATTGTCAATATCAGATATGTCGAGAGTTCAAATCAATTAGCTGATTTCTTAACCATAGCTTTGCCGGCAAAGAAATTTCATTCAATTAGAGATAAGATGATGAGAAACGTTTAATGTGCCTAATAATATAAAAGGTGAATAGTATGTAAGTTAAGAGTAAACCAGTTTATGATTATATAATAGAAGTTATTTGTACCGTATGAGGTTAGCTATAATGTTTATAATTTTTTTTTTAAAATCATTTAGTTGAAAGCAAAGTGATTATAATGTCTACCTTATAAATTTAGGTGGGAGTATTGAATAATAAATTTATAGTGTAGTTCATAGGTGTGTCTGTAAACGCTTTGTTACCAACTGTCTTTGCAAATGTACAAGTTAGTTTTTTTTTCTGTCGCTAGGTGGGCTTTCTTTTTCCGTCCTTGACTTAATAAGTTAATACTGTAATGTAACCAGTGATTAAATAAAACACTTTGTAATAAGAATTCTACGAGTTTAATTGAAAGTATTGCCAAATCTCAATAATATTCCTGAGGTCAGTAAGTATGAGGAACAGTGCACCATTAGATATAATATACGCAAATCTTAGCGGACGAGTGGAGTTCTGCACGCAATAGAATGGGATGGAGAAACTTCCATTGAAGGCGAGGTATTTCTTTATTTTTGTAGACGACCCCATTCGCATGGTCTTTGTTTATTTCTTTAAAGCGTAAAGGAATTTAAAAAAATATTAAACAAAAATATGGCTGAAAATCCAAAATGGAAGAAAAATAAAAATCTTGTGAAAAGACAAGGCCAAGAATTCTGTAGTAATGAGTGTGAAGAACACTTGACAGATACAGGTATAGTTGACTAAAATAACTAATTTTTATACTCCTCAACAGAATGGCTCGAGCGAAAGAATGAACAGATCATTAATATAGATGGCAAGATGTCTAATTTTTGATGCTGGTTTACATAAAAAAAATTGGGCAGAAGCTATAAATATCTGTCTACGCAAGAAATAGGCCAGTTGGACTGGATTATTAAAAAAATATAACTCTATATGAAGTGTGGAAAGCGAATAAACCTTTTTAGAAGTAAAGTGACAACGCACATTTCAAAAGAGAATCGTTTAAAAAAGTTAAGAGTTAAAGATTTAATTGGTTTATGACCAAGAATATATCCCGATTATGACAAGCAGCGATGTCACCATAATGGAAACAAACCGAAATGATAATACAGTAGATATTCCAGTCAAGAAAAATCCTATAGCTTCAGATCGTACAGACTTTAAAGTTAAATATGAAGATAACGACAGTACCTATGTCCATATCATTCAATAATAATATTATTGAATGATATCTATATAACTTACGAAACCCTTTCAAACTTAATAGAAATCTAATATTCTAAATACAAAAAAATTGCAATTTTTATACATATATTTTTAATAAATACATATAAACACATGTAAAACAAGGCACTTTATTTTCATACTTCAAACGTTATTTTTTGACAACAACGTACCGCGATAATCTCGACGAAACATGATTCGACCGAGATTGTTTTACACGCCACTTCCAAATACCCGTTATTTGGAAGTACATTTGTACGTCCCGGTGCCATGTTTCGGAACAACGGGACGCACGAGCGAAAAAGGTGACAGTCCCGTTCAAAACAGGACGTCTCCTAACATTAGTTATACCCCCCATTTTATTTTAATTCTCTTTACTCTGTTTTTACTTTTATTGTTTTTTTTTAAGTTTCTCGTTTTTATTATATTGACGTTTTCGTGCTTAAAACTTAACCAAGCAACGCTAGCTTGCTCGATTTTTCTCTACCAAAATAAAAGCAATACAATACGGACAAGGTGGATGTTGTTAACTTGTTCTAAAGCTAGTATAAAAAATACAATCGACAGAACTTTTTGTGAGCATATAAATTAATGCTTAAATAACCAAGGCGCTATTCAAGTTATAATAAAATTAAAAGTTTGACATATCACAAAGACTTCTTTACAGCATATCGACAAGAATTTTAAAAACATCAATTTACATAACAAATAAATAAAT
>JAATLQ010026642.1:42723-56666 GCA_013421005.1 Heliconius erato x Heliconius himera
AATATACATACATATATATATATATATATATATATATATATATATATATATATATATATATATATATATATATATATATATATATATATATATATATATATATATATATATATATATATATATATATATATATATATATATATATATATATATATATATATATATATATATATATATATATATATATATATATATATATATATATATATATATATATACAGTAAACGTCTGTCTATCTCGTCTATATGTAAAAAGATGAACACTACAATTTCTATGTATGCAACTTTGTAACGAACAATCACAATAAGTGTTATATACAAATAAACAGATAATTTAAATTACAATTGTAAAACAAACAGTATTATTCAAAATCGATTTATCATTATGGATGTAGCAAATGAATAGAGAAAATTTCTAACAATATGCAAGGACGAATCCATGGCGCAAGAGATGGGGTATATGCTATACGTCCGTATGTATATCCAATAAGAAAATAAAATTTAATGTTTTTATATTTAAACCTTTTATTCTAAACTTAGGATGGAGTCCATATTGGATTATAGAAAATGTATAAAATTTTTAATGTGGCGAGACTTGAACCCTTTTAGCCTTTGGTAAAATAAATTAAAATTAAGCTTAAAACAAGATGTTTATTAAAAAAAACTCACAAGTGCAGGAGTTATTTTAATCTATTAATCTAATAAATATCGAGTGGAATTTTTAATGAAATGTTATGGGTTTGATTACAAAACACAATAAGCTTTCAGTTTTCTACTTACACATAATAATACTGATATGGATAACCAAGATACACTGTCTTGCAGATGCCCTTGACAACATGTTATGTATTTTGAACGTAAATTTGTACATAATACCCTTACAATAAAAAATAAATATTAAATTAATAATACAATTTACAACAATTATATTTTAGTTATAAGAAAAATTCAGCAGGAACCCACCACATCTTCAATGTAAGCTGGAACTCGAACAATCTGGATTCGATATACGCATAAGATGGTGACGTCATATGCTTCACACTTACCGCTCGATGATATATTTTTTCAACCAAATTTCATATATTATTTACCGATATAAGACAACGGACTAGAATGACTTTAACAGTGCGATGTGATAAGAAGTCACATTGATAGGGTAAAGGACCGAACAACGCGTTTCCTTAGTTAATCTGTTACTATCGTACCTGGCTCCTAGCGGCGGGTCTACGCTTCGGCGCGGCGGTGATAACAGTTCGTCGTACACTCCTGGGTATCTGTGGAATAGAAATATATTAATGTTAAAAACGTAAGGTAAACTAAAAAAAAGAAAGTGGTGGACCTAAACGCCGCTTTTTAATTGTTACCAGAGCGAAGTCATAAGATTACCAGTCATCGCGTGGGAATCGAACCCACGACTGTGGCGTTTACAGTCAGAAGCTTTGCCATTCAGGCTTTATGTCTTAAAGTATATATATGGAGGGTGCGTTCATATGCGGCGTACCTGTGCGGCGACATGGGGCGGGGCGAGAGCGCGGGCAGCGGCAGCGACATGAGTGGGCGCGGCGGCGAGCGCGCCGGCGAGCGAGGCGGCGAGCGAGGCGAGCGCGGCGGCGAGCGGAGCGGCGAGCGATAGCGCAGGGGCGAGCGGTGCCGGCGCCGCGGGGACGGGGACCTGTAATGCCATATTTACTTGTTAAGGTAACCTCTGCCAGTATGTGAGTTACATGGTAACTATTAACGTGATTTAATATGATTTTTAGTCTTCCTTGTTAAATTTACTTTCCAATACAATTACTAACAATATAGGAAAAATTATCAACCAAACAAACTCTCCAGATTTATAATATTAGTTTAAATTATACTACTACGAATAGGATTTTTTTTTTTCAATTATATGTTAGGTTCATTTATTATAACAGTTTCAGGAATTGACTTCAATCATCTTAAAACAAAAAATTACTTTGTCTAAGAAACGCGACCGGTAGATCGCTATAAATAGATTCACAACGATAATAAAACATATATTTTTAATTCAATGTAAATCTTTGTGATGATTTTATCAGTATTAAACTACAACACATACCGTGTCAACGACAATGTCCTTTCGCGAGTACGTCGTCGCCGAGGAGACCACGGGGAGCGCCGCAATCGACCGCGCGACGCTGACCGCGATCTATAGTACAAAAGAAACATATTGATTATTTTTAAGCAAATTAAAACATTTAAAGTATGATCTCCATTTTACTCCTCTCCCGACCTTGTTGCAACTGGTTACATTTTTGAGACCTTACCTACTAACACATATTTGGCAACTTTACTATATATAAATTATTAAATTAAAACAAATATTCCGAAATGTGTGTTATATTGTCGTCAAAGTATATTTCTAAATGTGACGTCACTACATTTTTTAACTCTCCCCACCCCCTTGTTACACAACGTCACACTTTGGAAACCCACTTCACTCCACTTAACCTGTGACGTCATTTATGGATGACTCCTTAAAGAAAATTAAGATTAATGATTATGTATAGTGTATTGATTTAATAGTTATGAGATACTCGATAATTTTATTGTAAAAAAAGTAATCGATTCATTCTTTAGTTAAAAAACAATTTAAAAATGAATATATAGAACTACCAAAAGTCGTCACTGCTGTAATAAGGGTCGCTAATTCGAGATGCATTTTTAGACTTGGAGCAGAGAACGAGGAAGGTCCTCTACAAAAACTTATTATATTTAAAAGTTACAGTTTTGTACAAGCTGAACTGAATAGTTTATTTTGGAAACTATCAGGAAGATAAGTTCAGGAAGAGCCCGAGGTGTCTGATTTCATCATAATAATCGCTTTCCAAAATACAGATATAATAAAAATAATAACGTTACCTAGAATATTTAATTCTGCTCGAGCCGCGACTGCGCGGGCGCGCTCGCGGCGAACGCGGCGAGCGAGGTGAGCGCTGCGAGCGAGGCGAACGCTGCGAGCGAGGCGAACGCTGAGAGCGAGGCGAGCGCGGCGAGCGAGGCGAACGAGGCGTGCGCGAGCGAGACAGGCTGCGAGAACCTGAGTGGGCGCGACGGCGCTCCTCACGCCTCTTCGCTCGCATCTCTTTCTCGCGTATCATTCTATTGAAAGCCTCCAGAGGATCTTCGTGCCTACAATAATAACACATAATGTATAATAAAACATTTCCTAAATAAACTTAAAAGAATTTCACTGGAGTTTAATTAAAAGATCTAAAATGACAACGTCAATAGCAACTTTTTTCATATAATTACCCGCTAGGTGAATCCTTGATACCGGGTGGGGGTGGTTGGAAAGACTCGGGTGGGAAACGCTCGAACGCGCCAGGACGCCCGTACCCTGGGCTGTTAAAAAACAGTCCATGTTATATTGACATTAATGTAATTAATATATCTATCAGTACTTTTTTCATAAATATATCAATTCGAGAAGCACTGCTAAGCGAGCGACCTAGAACCTTTAAGTATTAATAAATTAAATAAAGCATACTATCATAATAATAATTCTTAGTTCTGCCCAAACATGGGAAACTGTCAGTTGAATATAGTTTCTAACTGTTACAACAAAATTATTTATCAATAATAGTTTTAATATATAAAAAAAATGTTAAAAATTTTATAATTTGTAAATATAAAAACCATACTTACTTAAAATGCGAGGGCGGGGGCACGTTTGGCATATACGGCGGTGGTCCGCGATTGTATAGTACCTGAGGACCATGTAAAAAAATCAATTAGGCTTAAGTTCATAAAAATCAATATCATAAGTAGTTTTATATAAAACTTATTTCTTAGACACTTCCTTCCTGCATTCCGCCCAGTTTTCTAAACACTGAGTGTTGAGTGGGGAAACTAAAATACTTAATTCCTTCTTGATTATGAATGGGAACCACAAACGTCGCATTCCACGGATCAGGCTTATGCGTGTGTGTGGCTTATTAACGTATGGCTTAGCAGTCAGAGCGCCTGGTCGGTTTCCAGGAGGAGCGAGTTCGAGTCCCGCTACGTTCAAATTTTTATACGTTTTCTAAATAAGTATTTTTCTTTCCTAAGTGTGGAATAACACTTTAAAAATGTTTAAAAAATGAATCATTTAGTCTAAATACTAATAATGACTCATACCAGAGTAGCAAGAGCAAAACTAGTGTCAAAACACTCCATTTTCTACTCTGTTGCGTTATTCGAGACATTTTATGTAGAGTGGCAGAAATTAACGCCGACCTTTGTCTAACTAACCAAAGCGGAGAATTAGAAATAATTTACTTATAATCACTACCACCAGACTACTGTCGGGGCATTGGATTATTTTTACCTAATTTAGTATGCAAAAGAAAAACGTGGCGCTAAATTACACGTCAATATAATGTAAACTTACTTGAGAAGACATAGGATCCCGGCGTTCATCAATAGTTGGAGTACTTGCTCTCTGCTCTTCCATCCTCGGCATCTATCAACATAATATGATTTTATTTTTAGCTACATGCTGTATGCAACACGGTAAGTATAGAGAACAGTGTTAAGACACTCAATTTTCGAGACATTACATGTTAGTAGAGCGGCATAATTCAACGCTGTGCTATGTCTATACTACCCTCGTTCAGTAAGATTTTCGAATAAAATATTATTTAACTAAATCAAATATTATTGCATTTTGATTCACACAATCTCATAAACGATAAACAGTATGGTTTTACTAAAGGTCGTTCAACTAAAGATGCTGGTATAGGTCTTATAAAGAATATATGAGGGTTGGTAGGGATCGCAGGATGCTCTTGGCATGTTTTGTGATTTGTCCAAAGCCTTTGATTGGGTACAGCATTCAACATTGGTGGTGAAGCTACACTACTACAGCGTAAGAGGACGTGCACTCAATCTTCTGACATCTTATTTAGCTGACAGAGTTCAGAGGATTGATGTGAATGGCAAGAAATCTCCTGGTTCGGTAATCAGCATGGGGGTCCCACAAGGGTCTATTGTGGTCCTTTTCACTTTTTAATATATAAATAATTTACAGTATCTAGTTGAAAAGCACCATCAGATAGTATTGTTTGATGATGACACTTTATTGTTTTCAAAATAAAAAGGCGACAAATTGTATATGACAATGTAAACAATGCTCTCTCGAAAGTAGTACATTGGTTCAGTGTTAATAACTATTGAATAGTAAAAAACTAAATGTATTATTTTTAGAACACCTAACACGAAAGTTGTTAAAGCCGATGTACTGCTTGAATGGTGAACCCGTAGATCCTGTCGATTCTACGGTATTTCTCGGTATCACCATAGACTCCAAATTACAGTGGGGACCCCATATTGATGGATTGGCGAATAGACTTAGCTCTGCAGCTTTCGCGGTCAATAAAATTCCATTAACTGACGTAGAAACTGCCATAGTATTATGCCCTATGGGATTTTACTTTGGGGTAATGCAGCCGGTATTCAACCAATACTTGTCTTGAAGAAGCGAGCTATTCGTGCAATCTATAACTTAGGTCCTAAAGACTCCTTAAGGCAAAATTTTAAAGAAATTAATATATTGACAGTTGCATCTCAATCAATATATTTTTGAAAATGTTATGTATGTTAAGAAAAACATTAATAATTTTACCAAAATTATTAATTGAATAGGCTTAATCTTGGTGCACCTGTAACTCGGTTGTATCGAATCCGTAATTCTTTAATAGGACAATGTGTACAATAGGATCCCAGAAAACGTAAGAGAATTGTCTATATCACGATTTAAAAAAATTGTGAAAAGAAGATTGTGTGTTAAAGGTTATTACCAAATTAATGATTTTGTAAATGATAACACGCCTTGGGAATGAAATGCTCGCTCCAGTCTGTTTCAAAGGAATCATTGTCACAGATGATTAAATATGTATTTGTTTAAAATTAATTTTAAAAAAATAAATCCCGCTGAGTTTCTTGCGCCGGTTCTTCTCAGGTCTGAGGCATTAACTTTAGTGAACTGGTGGTAAATTATTTGACGTTCAAAAAATTAAGCATGTAACTTCTTATTTTGAAAAAAAATATTTGAATTTGTATTTGAATTTGTTTTGCTACCAGAGCTGGGAAATGAAAATTTGTAATCGCTGTCTATACATGAAAGATAAATGAAAAAAAAATATTATGCCCAAAACAATGATTTTCAATTTTTTTTTGTTTGCGTGTGCTGTACTAAACAATTTAAACGCTGTTTTCAGTATTGTATTTAGGTAAACTTCCCTTAAAATTTATTGTTTGTTTTATTAATATTATGATTCATAAATAAGAATTTATATAAATTTAAAGTATTTCGTCCGACAAAATTGCTATAAAATAACTGTTTTATAATTATTTATATTTATTTATATTAATTGGCGGAATATATAAATAAATATTCAATGTATAGAATATCAATATATTGAATACTTATTTATGGCTTATGGCCATAAAATTAGTCTTCAAAATGATAAATATTATTAGCACGTGAAATCAATTTAGATTAATAATAAAATAATCGCGTAGTCAAAGCCGGCGACGCTGCGACCGAGTCGCTAGGACACTCTATATTTTTCATACTATTTTCTGATCACTATGTACACATGACTTGTGCATTTTTAACCAACGTCTGTAAGGAAAGGATCAATTTGACTCTTTTTCTTCTGGTTGAAATTGAACAATTTTGTTTTTTTTTTTGGGAAAAAATATAATTATACTGTAATAGTTACAAGGGAAAACATTGTTAAAATTGGTGCAAAACGAACTAAAAAATAAAAAATAAATTTACATCAAGTGAAACTTTGATTTTGTTTAACAAAAATAATAAAAATATATATATAATTTTGAAGTTGTCAAGCTAATGCTACAACAACCTTACTACAATATCAAATTACTAAGCCTGTTTATTTTACTTGTATATTTTACATATATTGTTAGAGAATTAAGATAATTAGGTATATAAAAATAGGTATTATGAGAGGAATATCCTATACAGATACAACAGCGCCAGCCACTGTTTTTTTCTTTCTTTCATCTTTTTGAAATCTCAATAATATATGTATGATCTTAATTTAGGATATTTTTTAGATTATCAAAAATAAGGAGTGTCATTACACTAGGTTTTTTTTGTCTACCCTCTTGCAACCTTAAGGGAAATAATACAAAATTATTTAAATCTTTCTCAGAAAACAACATAGAATATAGATAAGAGAAGAAACAATATACTTCTTCATCATAAAATGATGACCTTTCTTTTACAATAATAATAAGTAATAGGTTAATACAACTTAACATATCGCATATAAAATTAACAAATCACTTACATTGACAGGAGGACCGTCCATACCAGGAGGCTTTATTCCAAGAGGAGGACCTATAACAAAGAAAAAAAAAGATAAAAAAATTGGCACCATTATACTACTAAATAGTAGTGCATGCTGTCTTTAGTAGCGTCTTTTTCGAATTTGTTGAATAATTACTAAACCGTTACACAGCTTTCATAATTTGGGCACAGCAATTCCGTTTTAACCACTACAACGAACAAGTTTCTAATTTTTATGTTACGTTTGACATCACAATATTAACACACAGTGCTTCTAAATACATTACAATTAAGTGTAGACACAAACTAAGAATACGCAAATAAATAATGACTCAGCGTGACGTTGAACACATCAATCTGACTACAGCATGCAAAGCAGTAAAGCGGCGTAACGACGGCGCATACCGTAGCGCTGGGGCCCGTGAGGCGCAGGAGGTCCGTGAGGCGCGTGGGGCACGTTGGGCCCGTGAGGCACATGAGGCACGTTGGGCCCGTGGGGGGCATGGGGCACGTGGGGCGCGCGGTGGGCCGGCGGCACCGTCACCGTGATGTTGTCATCGGCCGATCCATCCGACTCGTCCGCGCGGCGGCCATCACGCTCCTTGCGCGTGTCGCGTCCGCTGCGCCCGCCGCGCCGGTCACGCTCGTCCCGTGCGTCACGCGCGTCCCTGCCGTCACGCCCGCGCGCGTCACGCTCGAAGCGCCGGTCGCGCGGGCCGCGGTCCCGGTAGTCCCGGGCGTCGCGGTCGCGCTCGTTGCGGCCGCTGCCCGACGCGCGCGCATCGACTGCAGGCCACACGTTACACGCCAATCATACATCACACTTCCAATCGTTACATATTATGATTAATATACACGAATTTACACACATCCAATAAGGTGCTAGAGTTGCAGTTAAAATGGTATTTATAAAACGTATATTATTTCTTAGTCTTTTATAAATTAATCTACCATAAATTAGTCCACACAACAAGTGGTAACACTAACCATTGTTAGCAGGACCCGGAACTGGTTGCATTTGCCCATTGATAGGTGGAGGTTGTACAACTGGCAAAGGTTCTGAAATATATGAATATAAAGTCAACAAACATTTCAATATACAATAAGGTACCTATAAAAAAAAGTTCGAAATGTTCATGAAACAAATTGTTGAAAAGTGTAATATTTGTTTCATAGTTTTTTAACAGCTGGTCAGATCTACCCAGTACCAGTTGTACCTAATGTGATGATCACATATTTTACAATATAACACTTAGAAATTATGAAATTAAAACAGCAGTTCAGGAATTATATTTGTTTATACAAATGTCGTGCTTTAATACTTAGATATTATATCATAAAATTTAGAACCTTTTCCCATCCCTTGTCACAACTCATCGACCCTATAACTCTACCTCCCTCTTAACATCTGACGTAATTTATTTATGGTTTCTTATATAAAAAAGATTATTATTGGTGAGTTAAGTTAAGATACCCAACCTACCTACAAATCAGACACAAATTTTATGCAACATTTGTTTAAAATTATGATTTAAAATGTTATTACAATTATCACACTGGAAATGTATAAAATATATTTAAATCCATTTACCTATAACAGGAGGGGCAGCCGACGGTCGGTGAGGTGTTCGTCGGCTGTATCCCGTTTGGTTACGAAAGGCTGATACAGAATTCCTTAAAAACCTAGAAAAAATAAAGGCACATCAAATGGACATTTTCTTTATGTACTTTAAAATAAGTCCAATATTATTATTAGGATTTTTATCAAAATTTTCTAAATTCGTAAAAATGTTTTTAACATGTACTAATTGTTTGTGAAGTGTGTAGGTTCAACTTTATATATTTTATTTTAATATTTCAAGTCAAGGTTGTGGGTTCGATCCCCACTCAAAGAAATTAAATATTTATTAAAATTTATATTTCCATTCCATCTTCGCTCTGGTGTTGAGGCAAAGCATTCTGCCACTCAACACGCAATGCCTCCAGAATATTTTCTATATATAATTCCTACCAGAAAATAGGGAATGGATTATCTTAACACTAGGTTCCCTTTGCCTAAAAAAACAAGAATATAAAAAAAAAGGTTATTTTCAAGTAGAGTTAATTGGCAAGAGAATTTCCTATTTTAAGTCTTTAAATTAATTTCTTACAAATTCTATATTATCATCCACATACACACAAATTTACCTGTTAGGTATTAAGGTTGTTGGCGCAATTTCTTTCTCCCTGCAATCTGGACACTCATGATCCTCGGATTCCAGCAATGCTCCCCTGATACCTAAAATTACAATAATATTATTTTTTAGCTTCACAATGTGATGCACTTACAAGAGCAAAGAATTGAAAATAATCCATTGTCAATCAATTGAAGTTCAAAATATTTATTTATAGCTATAAAAAAAAAGGTAGATAGAAAGATATTATATTTAATGTATTAATACTAATAAACACACTTTAATACTATATACTACATTAAATTTACTGTGCACTGTCTGGGATTTATGACTCAAGTGGTTTAAGTGCAGGCCTTCAAATATGGTCGCCTCCACTATCCAAGCTCCTCTCTCTACTGGCATTAAAGTTAAAATGACTCTACCACCACCAGTTCCACCTTTCAAGTATATTCTAGAAATTAACTAATATCTCTAGACATGCAATAATTTTGCAACAATCCTTAGAGATTTTGCTGTTATAACTATCATTCACACTTCTACCTTGTACAAATGAACTCCCAAGCCTATTCCTAGTCAATACTTATTTATTCTTAAATAAGATTTTTTAGCTATATTTATTTTCCATGGAACTGTAAGTTTTACCAGTATTTTAAGGAGAATTTTTGAATACTAACATTCATCACAAAACGAGTTTCCACAACAGGGTATCATGACAGCATCAGTAAGTAAATCTCTGCACAGACTGCATATCAACTCATCTGGGATAGTGGGCTCAGGTGCCACGGGTGCATTTGTAGGTGTGTCAGCTGCCCCTGCATTTTCAGAAGCTAAATACGCCTCACTGGAACAAATAATATATAGTACTTTTATACTATATAAAATATTTTTTTGGCAGCATGTTCTATCTTGCAATGATAGACACTTTGTGCCCCACGCACTATTCTCATGTTGAATAAAAATTTCTAAGGAGGGAATTAAAAGATGTGCTCGCAAGGGTGGATGAATTCTGGTTGCAACAATATAAAGGTGTTTTTGAAAATGACATATGTTTTACAATACAAATAACATGTTTGCTCTTTAAAAATAATAGGTGTTTTTAACTTTGTTTGATTTTAGATTACCCAAGTGCGAGAGTGCACAATCATTTACACTTTAATCATAGATTTTTACATCATAAGGCTTGTGTGGCAAATTAGGGCAACATCTGACTGCGAGTTGACGATAATTGTGGGTTTAGTCACCACTCAGGAAAAATATTATATTTAATTATAAAATTAAATTAAAAATTAAATTAGCTTCACGCTGTATCCCACACGCAGCAGGGTAGGCAGAGGGAACCTAGTGTTAAGACACTCCGTTCCCCACTTTCTGCCGAATTCAGGAGGCATTGCGTGTTGAGTGGCAGAACTCAACGCCGCGCTTAACCTCGACACCAGAGCGAAGAAAATGGAAATATAAATTTAAGTAAATATTTCATCCCCTCGAGTGGGGATTGAACCCACAACCAGTCGGTTTTGCAGTCACACCTCGTGCCGCTGCGCAACGACCGGCCTCATATTTAATTATAACATCATATTTAATTATAATTTAATTATGTTAAGTTCTATTTTTTTTTCATTATATAATGGGTTGTTGCCCTTTGAATGCTGAGATTCAACACACACAGGAACTAAAAAAGTTGTACAGAAAGAGGAAAAGAGAGTGACAGACAAACAGGGTGGTTCACTAGGTTCCCTCTTTGTATTCTTCTATGTAGGAAAAGTGTGAAGCTATAATGAAAATATGTTATATATAAGAAATACTCACTGATCAACAGCTGGGACAGCAAATGTTCCACTTGGGGTCATCATGGCTCCTGGAGCTTTAGGACCATCTACAGGAACCATAAAACTTCGAGGTATCCCTGTGCTCCGTCTTATTTCTATAGGATCACCCTATACATATAAAAAAATACATTTTTTAAACCTATTAAGTTGGTTATATTCATTTTGCAATGTTTTTTTTCATTTTCACACTATATGCAGGAAAGAGCTGAGTAATCAAAGCCAGTTGGAACCTAGTTTTAAGACACTCCATTCCCCACTATCCATTCAACTTTCGACATTCACTTTGGGTGGCAGAAATTTACACCTCACTTTGTCTTCTTAACTGAGCAATGAAATATAAATAATTATTATCCCTCAGATGCTTTACTACTGCATCACAAAAGCCAAGCTAAGCCAAACTCATTTAACTTTAGTAAAAATTTTAAACAAGCTACGATACAAATATATAAAAAACGTTCACGCTGTATCCCGCACACAGCAGGGTAGGCAGAGGCAACCTAGTGTTAAGACACTCTGTTCCCCTCTTTCTGCCGAATTCTAGAGGCATTGCGTGTTGAGTGTCAGAACTCAACGCCGCGCTTAACTTTGACACCAGAGCGAAGAAATGGATATATAATTTTAAGTAAATATTTCATCTCCTCAAGTGGGGATCGAACCCATAACCAGTTGGTTTTACAGTCACACATCGTGCCGCAGCACCACGACTTGCCTCAAATACTAAATATGATCAAACAAATATATACATATATTAAATATGTATATTTTAATTGTATCTTATTTTATTATGTGTATGTATATTACAAATATATAAATGAATCTTACAGAAGTTGCAGCTGGACAGTCTTTTATCCAATGGCCTTTTTTCTGGCACTTATAGCAAATATAATTAGATGGGACTGCTCCTCTTTGATTTTGACCTCTAATTTTCTGATAGCTAAAATTAATAAGATTATTTTATTATACACACTTTTTATTAAAAGAAGGATATTCATATATGTGTTTGTACTTACTTGCTAGGATCATAATCAAATGTAGATTGTGATATCATAGCATTAATTTTATCCTGCTCGCTACCTTCCATGCGAGATAAGTCAGCCAGTCCTTTGTTAACTGAGACATCTTTTTGAAGTGATGACTGGTTACTATTCGACCCTTCCCACTGTTTCTTTGGTTGTTGAGAGAGTGGAACTCGAGCAACAAGAAGTGATGTGTTTTTAGGAATTAATGTATTATCATCCACATAAACTAAAATATAATTATATCTAATATAGTGTTAATGTTTATTAAAAGGCCGAAATATAAATACATAATATGTGAAAATTATTAAATCATAAATATTTCAAATAGTTCAATAATTTTATAAATTATTAGTAACCTTCTTTTGTCTGAGCATTCGTTATTTGTAGATCGAAGTCTGAAGTTTTTCCAATTCGTTTTTGTTGTGATATAGCAGCTTTCAAGTCACCTACTGAAATGTGTAGTCCATCGAAAGTAACGGTGTCATAATCCAATGCACTTTTAAACTTATAGTGCACAGACATTTCCGTAAACAATAGTACATAAATATTTTATGTAACATGACAAAATTATGTTCACGTGTTTAAATACAACTTTGATGTAGCAATAAACTGATAATTTTTAGTCTAGTATAACACTAACACAACTTATATTATATAGTACGGATTTTATATGTTCTATTTTAAACATTAACTGTTCATTCAAGTTTTGTATTTATTTAATTTTTTTAATTAATTTAGGCAGACTAGCCAAACAACTTTGTCTAATTCGACCAACGCTTGCATTTAGACCGCCATTTAAAAAAACCTGAAGAAATGAGAATCGAGAATCAGTCAATTACAAATCGCAGATAATAAAATAAAATGTATAGGACGTATAGGTAAAATATTATTTAGTTTTTTTTTATAATTAGATATATTGATGACTGTGTGAAGCATTCCATATTTATATTTTGGTAAAAACTTTAATTTATTATTATGTTTACTTTAATATATATGTATTTTTTAAAAAATGTAATATAAAAAGTACCGTATATAATACCTATTTAACAAATTATGTATATTTATTAAAGTCAATTTAGGTAATAATTTTTACTTAGCAAAAATTATATAAATAGATGTCTTAAAAAGAAAATAAAAATAATTGCTTAAGGGGCTTTAACTTTATAAATGGTGAAATAGAATGGCAACATTTAATAACAGGAAGTTAGCAATCATAACTATTACAGTAATTTAACAAAAAGGTATATTAGAGTTAAATTTTGGATAAAACTATAGATATTTCAATTTAAAAATATTTATATAATATATTTATTTGAAAACAATTGATAAACCTGGCTTTACTTTGTTGTTTAAAAAAACCATATTATATCATTACATATTTGGCGAATTGCCATGAACTTCCGGCGTAAGATAAAGACACACGCGGATCTATCGAGAAAAGAACGCGAATAATTATAAAAATAATTGAAATAGAAAGACTTATTTATTAATTTTACATTGCCTCGTTTTTAAAAATGTCCAATAACGGTGCTCCGGACTCTTGGGAAAGTCAAGCTGATGTTATAGGTGAACAAGGTGCAAAAGATTCTAATGATATG
>JAATLQ010026642.1:56676-70150 GCA_013421005.1 Heliconius erato x Heliconius himera
CATATTATATCATTACATATTTGGCGAATTGCCATGAACTTCCGGCGTAAGATAAAGACACACGCGGATCTATCGAGAAAAGAACGCGAATAATTATAAAAATAATTGAAATAGAAAGACTTATTTATTAATTTTACATTGCCTCGTTTTTAAAAATGTCCAATAACGGTGCTCCGGACTCTTGGGAAAGTCAAGCTGATGTTATAGGTGAACAAGGTGCAAAAGATTCTAATGATATGTCTACAAAATTTTCCACGTTGAATGTAAATGCCGTGGAATTCGTGCCTTCTTTTTGTAAGTCTTCCCAAGATGATGATAATACCGATTCTCCTGCTTCCCCACAAAAATCTGATAGTGGGTCAACTAATTCGGCTGAAAGTCCAGTTTTGAACGGTAAGACACATCTTGTCAATAGTCAGTTTTCATTAAATTATCAGACTTTCCAAAAAGTACTTTGTTTTAAAAAGATTATTAATAATCACCATAAATATTAAAAATTTAATATGCTCTGTGACTTATAGACACGTTACTGCAGTATTTTCTTTTTTTCTAAATCCAGTTCTAACGGGTTACGTCGAGACACGCGGCATGTCTACATATTCACAGCTAACTTTCTCTATAAATACCTAATGACTTCAGCAAAGATCTCAAATTATAACTCTCCGTTCATGAAATAAGAAGTTTGCACGTTATTTTTTACTTTCACTAATAAATCTTAATTTCGCAAATAACATTTCAATTTTATAAGTGTCGAAACTTGATAAATTGATACGACTGTGATAAATAATGACCCATAAATCGAAAGGATGTGGAGACGGCGCTGAAAGTGGCGATGGAAGAGCGGCTTCCGCGTCTCCCCGCGTAGAAGAGCCACCTCCTGTCCCTCCAGCTGTTGCTACTGCCCCACTGCCCGTACCTCCAGACGTAAGCCCTACTGCTGATAGCTGGGAAGCTGAAGCAGATGACGCCCTTTTAACTCCTGAAGACAACAACGAAGCTGAGGAAGAAGAATTAGAACAACAGGTGACAATTCATTACTATTTACATGATATTTTTCTTTACAATATTTGTAATGCATGTGCAACCATTAAAATGTGACAAAAAGAACCAAATTTTTTTGTATAATAATTTCTATGCATTAATTATTTTAATGTCATTGTAATTTAAACATGTATATCAAGACATGAGTTAGTTAGTATATTTTGATAAAAGAATTTAGACGATAAGATATCTAATTAACTTTTGTATTCTTTTTTTTTTCTAAGTTGCCATTGTTAGTATGATTGTAATTGTTATCTTACCAGGTAGGAATTACTTTTTTTGATTTTAATATAAAAATTCAATCTCATAACAAAATATACAAAACAATTTTCTTCTGACTATGGTAAATTTGTACAAATTATGAAGCAATATTAAATCTGCATTAATTTAATTTTTCTTTGTTTAATTAAGTTAATAATAATGTTTATATTTATATTGTCTCAGGATGATGGAGAAGCTGCAAAAAAAATACCTAAAAAGAAGCCACCTAGGGTAGAGGACACTCGTAGCAAGAAGGAGCATGTTAATGTTGTATTTATTGGTCATGTAGGTGAGTGTAATAAAATAATATACACTATAGTGTTGCTTATCGGAACTAATTGGGAGACTCAAGCATTGATTTGTGTTTTTGGACAATCAAGCTGTATTCAATTTGCTATAAATGTGTATCCACATGGAAATGAAAACAATGATAAATTGAATAACAAATCAGAATCAGCTTCACGCTGTATCCCGCGCACAGCAGGGTAGGCAGAGGGAACGTAGTGAAAGATACTCCCCCACTTTCTGCCGAATTCCGGAGGCATTGCGTGTTAAGTGGCAGAACTCAACGCTGCGCTTTGCCTCGACACCAGAGCGAAGAAATGGAAATATAAATTTAAGTAAATATTTCATCTCCTCGAGTGGGAATCAAACCCACAACCAGTCGGCTTACAATCACACTTTGTGCCGCTGCGCCACGACCGGCCTCAAATCAGAACTAAGCATAATATGTAGTATGGTAACAAACAACTAAATTTTTTGTCTATTGATTTATTATAGTGTGCGAATTGGGTGGGCATGTAAGCAGATACAGTGTGAAGATGATCATTTATAAAATAATCATCTTCACATTGTATCCTGCATATAGCAGGGTAGGCAGAGGAAACCTAGTGTTAAGACACTCCACTCCTCATTTCCTGCTAAATTCTAGGTGCATTGCGTGTGGAGTAGTGGAACTCATTGCTGGGCTTTTTTCCTTGGTGCCAGAGAGAAGTGAAAAAATTAAGAAATAATAATTCATGGCCTTGAGTGGCGATTGAACCCACAACTCTTGTGTTACATTCCCAACCTTGTATATCAGCAGCCTCATTATAATTATTAATTTAATTTATATTCATTTGTCTTTTATGATTTTTCAAGATGCTGGAAAATCGACTATTGGGGGTCAGATTATGTCATTAACGGGTATGGTTGATAAACGAACATTAGAAAAATATGAACGAGAAGCAAGAGAAAAGTCTAGAGAATCTTGGTATTTATCTTGGGCACTTGACACTAACCAAGAAGGTAAATATTTTAACATTAACATACATATCTTTGTATGGATTTACCGTATTTTATTGCAAAAAGTTTTGTTTAGTAACTAAGCTTGTAAAATAATTTTTATCATAACTTACCAATTCTTTTTCATTACAAAAAGTTTTTATTTACTTTTTTATCAGTAATGGAGTGTAACTTTTATACAATCTGTGTTTATATTTTTTTACTTTTCTTATAATATTTATTAATATATTTATACAGAAAGAGATAAGGGCAAAACTGTGGAAGTTGGCAGGGCATACTTTGAGACTGATAAAAAGCATTTCACAATTCTTGATGCACCAGGGCATAAAAGTTTTGTGCCGAACATGATTGGTGGTGCTGCACAAGCTGACCTCGCTGTTCTTGTAAGTCTTCACTCAAGTTTACTTAACTTTACCATTATTATAGACTATTTAAATTTATTTTCATTTTCCCACCCTGGTGAACAAACCGCAATGCAAAGTTCTGCCACTAAACTCACAGTGCCTCCAGAACTTTGTTGAAAAGTAGGGAACGAAAGACTTATAGTAATGGGGTATCTTAAAACTATATTCCATACAGCATTCAATTACGTTGTGAGTCCTAAAACTTTAAATTTAAAAATAACAATGAAAAATATATGAATTATTAATGAAAGTCCAATGAAAACTTTAATTACAACTTAATATACAAATTTTTAATGAACATTGCTGTGGAGGATATGACTTATATTTCATTAAATTGAATTATGTAGTATGTATATGTGATAAAACTATGTCTCATATTCAATTACAGGTGATATCTGCGAGGAAAGGAGAATTCGAAACAGGGTTTGACAGAGGGGGACAAACTCGTGAGCACGCTATGTTGGCAAAAACTGCCGGCGTTAAACATTTAGTAGCTCTTGTAAACAAAATGGATGACCCCACAGTAAACTGGGATGAAAAAAGGTGTAGTGTTAATTTTTCTATTTTTCCTTTTCTCGCTGACATTTAGCTTTATTATTACCTTCTTATCACACTCAGATAGTAGCCATAATTAGTAAGTGTGAATATTACATCATCATATTGTTACTGATATTCAAAATAGATTGATGATACTAAATGTTCTAGTTAACCTTGAAAGAATTTTATTTTAAGTTTCTTTATATAACTAAAATATGGCTTTACTTTATTAAAAAAAACTACAACCTATAATTCTTGTTACATTATTTAAAGCACTAAGTTAATTCTAATGAAATATAGTATTTATTAAATGTTTATCCACTAATTATTATAGATAATTCATAATTTTTTTGAATATTATTTCATTTTTAACGAATAATGTAATTTACAGATACAATGAATGTCGTGACAAAATTATGCCATATCTCAAGAAGCTGGGCTTCAACACTGCTAAAGACTTGTCATTTTTACCAGTTTCTGGTCAAACCGGTCAAGGTTTATTGGAAAGAGTAAGTAATGCTTATATTATCTACATATATAAAACTTTTCTTTTACTGCCATTAAAAAAAGAAATTAAATAACTTCATTTCCTAATAAAAAACTTCATTTACGAAATTTCAAAATATATGATAATAGAATAGTATTGCAGTATAGTTTGATAGACTCCATTTAATGAATCTGTAATGAAATGTATAATTAAGATGTGTTTGATTATTTATATGTGTGTATTCAAGTTAGAGAGAAGAAAATATTTTTAATATAGCCATTTTTTTTGTTTTGTCAAATATTATGGGATTTTATTTTTAACTGTAATTTTATTGCATAAGGAAACAGGACTAATTAATTTATATGCAATATCAAACGAATTATTTTTTATTTATTATATAATATATGTATTTAGGTAACAGAAGAAATCTGCCCTTGGTATCGTGGTCCATCATTCATCCAGTTGATTGATGAGCTACCATCCCTCAATCGCAAGATGGACGGGCCCTTCATCATGCCAGTTGTTGATAAATACAAGGATATGGGCACTGTCCTAATGGGAAAGGTGGAAGCTGGCACAACCCGCAAGGGTGCTACACTTTTCCTTATGCCTAATAGGGTAAGATTTTTTTAAAAAACATACTATTTCACTTACTACTAATATTATAAATGTGAAAATTTGTGAGGGTGCATGTTTGTTCTACTTTTACGTAAAAACTACTGAACGGATTTAGATGAAACTTTCAGTAATACTTTATACTTCAGAATGACAAATAGGCTACAATTGATGTTAAAAAAAATTATAATTTTGCTATAATATAACTACAACTTTAAGTGAAAGACGAGGTGTTTTTGTCTATTAAATGTAATATTTTTGTTTATAATATATATATTATTTTTTCTTTTGTTTTTTACTGTACTATATATTATATAAATAAATGTATAGTAAATTTTTGTACTCCGATTGCCAGGTTCAAGTAAATGTAGATCAATTATGGTCTGATGATATAGAAGTCACTTCTATCGGCCCCGGTGAGAATGTAAAAGTTAAACTCAAAGGAATTGAAGAAGAAGATGTGTCCCCAGGTTTTGTTTTATGTGATACCGCTGAGCCGATTACCACTGGACGGGTATGTATTCATATTTATTTTTTTCCAAATAAACCTTTATTCATTATATTTTCAATTATACTTAGTTGGCTTTTTTTTAGTAGTAACTAATTTTAGGGCATGAATGTTCAGACAATTGCACTATATTGATCGAGCTGTACATATTTATATTAACATACATATATGAAATGAAAATAAAAACTTTATTTAATTATGTAATTGTGTCATTTATATAGTAGGCATTATTACATGTAAGTCACACACTTTAGAAAAAAGACCTAAAATCTATTACTATTCTTTGGTGAACTTACATAAGCTTACATTTTTAATCGAGATTTACGCTCATGCGGTAAAAGCAAATGTTAATTACCGTCTAGCATTTTACTATAAATTTTAAATTCAAATTCAAATAATTTTATTCAAAATAAGAAGTTACATGCTTCATTTTTTGAACGTCAAATTTACCACCAGTTCTCTAAAGTTAATGCGTCAGACCTGATGTAAATTAATCAACTTCATGCTGTATCTCACATGTATCAGAGTTGGCAGATGGAGGCCAATGTTAAGACACTCTATTTTTTGTTTAATTCTGGAGGCATAACGCGCCAAAATATTGAATATTATTTATTTCCTCAAGTGGGAATGGAACCCACAACCTCATGCGTTTACAGTCACGCGCTCGTGCCGCTGTGCCACAACTGATCTTCAATAAATATCATACAGAGTGTACATAACAAATGCGAATACAGATAGTTTGGGTAAACGGCCTTAAGACGCTGTATTAACAATTAATATATATGTGTATATTTAATTTCAGGTGTTTGATGCTCAAGTTGTAATCTTGGAGCACAAATCTATAATTTGTGCTGGATACTCCGCCGTGATGCACATACATTGTGCAGCCGAAGAAGTTACTGTTAAGGTATGTGAATTTTAATATAAACTGTGTTTTGTTTCTTAATTATCCTCATGGTACCGTTATCATTCACTTGGAAACTCACCTAAACAAGCTTAATTGCGTCATAATTAAACCCACTCCCATCTTTAAACATAATAATATAGAAGAGATCCCCTGGACCTTCTATTATCTTAAAATTGAATCTTTAGTGATACTCCTCCACATTACACATATACATATGCCACTGAGTGTAAACATTGCAGGACAAATGTTACGAAATTCAAAACCACTAGCTAAATGCCCACAAAGATTTATAGTAATAAACAGGAGTTTCTATAGTAATAAAAAAAAAATACATACATTATGAGGTGATAAAGTTTTATCTTTGCAGTCTCATAAGAAAGGACAAAAAATCTTGTCTCAATGTACTAAATCCCAATATTGCTATTCAGTGCCGACACTAAACTATATATTTTACTGGAATGTGGAATTGAAAATAATTTATATTTAAATATTCTTCTAAGTTGTCAGCTGTTAGACTCTCTCTAAATTTAGCATTATCGATTTTAATTTGTCCACAACAGGACATTGGGCAACAAAAATACTCACAAAATCACATTCACACTTAATACATACTGAACAAGTTTTGCTAATACATTATTTCCTTATTTTATTAGGGTTCTATACCTCAAAAGGAAAAAAGCGAAACTCTTTTAGAAGCACATTGTTGTCCGCCAAACAAACATTAAAAAAAGTCGATTTGATAACTTTTTCTTACAGAAGTCGGTTAAAATTAAAGATTCTTTTTATATTCAAAGTCAGGACCCAATGGTCCTCAAAAATAAAATTTCAGCTCTAAAAATGTGTCTATCACCGCATTTTACGTTATTACAAATCCTATAAATTATTATTCTTAGAACAAATCAGCTTCACGTTATATCTCGCACACAGCAGAGTAGGCAGAGGGAACCTAGTGTTAAGATACTCCTTTTGCCAGTTTCCGATGAATTTGGAGGCATTGCGTGCTGAAATATATATATATATATATATATATATATATATATATATATATATATATATATATATATATATATATATATATATATATATATATATTAAAATAATAGTAAACCTGGATCAAATTAAAAAGTTACATCTAAGTTTTAGAAACAGTATTTCTGTAAACAAAAAAATACTGTTAGGATAGACTATGAGGATGTCGTCGAACAGGGGCAAAAACTTGTGACTTGTGTAACTTTGTAAACGTGACGGATGTGGTGGGTCGCGTGGGGGAATAGATTGTTTAATTTTTTTTTCTCGTTCTGGTATAAGACATAAACGGAACTTGGGGTACAACATCAATACACAAGAAAAAATTGGGGAACGAAGTGGCTTAACAATAGATTCTTTCCTCTTACCCTGCTATATTTAGGATACAGCTAGAATATGAAAAAAATATATTATAACACTTTTTAAAATTATTTTATATATCCTAAATATTTTATTTGTAAATAATACATTTACAAATAAAATGTACAGATACACTCTTTTACTGGTTCATTATAGTACTAGTGGCCCGTTCGCGGCTTCGCCCACTTGAAGTATACAATTATTTATATACTGTTATTTAAAGTAAAAGTTAGTATAGATCTTTAACTAATGTTATATTATTATAAGAAAATGTTTGGTTTTTGTTTATTTATCGGTACTTTTTACGCTACGTACAGGCGCCCGGTAAACACCTTTTTTCCCCCGCGTAAATCCCGATAGCCTACATCTTACTCTTCCAATCCGTGGAGGATCCAACTCCAACCTTCTTTGTTGTCCAGTGAAAGTATCATTAAAATAATTTAAACTGTTGAACTGTTAAATAATTTAAGCTGTTCTATAATCCGGACAAACAGAAAAATCTCTTCTCTTTATTTTAGTGTCGTGTAAATAGCTATATGTACTTGAAACAACACAGTTATTTTGAAATCACAGACAATATACACTAATTTTATTTATATAAATAGATAAATAATTAATGTTTAATGAATTCCACAGGCTCTCATCTGTCTAGTAGACAAGAAGACTGGAGAGAAATCTAAAACGCGGCCGCGGTTTGTGAAACAGGACCAGGTAGCCATTATGAGGATAGAGTGTGCGGGTATCATCTGTTTAGAGCCTTTTAAGAAGTTCGCCCAAATGGGTAGATTCACATTAAGAGATGAAAGTAGGTTTCATTGTTATTTTATTTTTTTTCCCTTAGTACGCAGCTTACGCAGAGAAAACTTGGTGTTAAAACTCCTCGCCCTGGCGGAAGTCAACTCAGCAACTTGCTTAAGAGAGTGGGAAAATGAAAATAATTTTAAATATAATCATTTCTCGAGTGTTAATCAAACCCAAATTCATTTATTCATTTCATTTACGGTCAAATGTCCCACTATGCTCGACGATCTCAATAAAAAAAAATACTTTAAACTTTTACATAATTTAAAAAAAAATACTTTAAATGTCTTTGTTGTTGCTTCGTCATTGTAAAATCGAATCAATTCCTGCTACGAAATTGGTAATTTGTATAATAATATTGTGTAATAATAATATATTCTTTATTGCACACGCATAGAGAAGACAAAAATAAAATAGGTACCAAATACCAAAATGTACAAGAGGTGACCTTATTGCTAAAACAGCTATCTCATCCAGGCAACAAATCTTAAGGCATAGGTTATAAAGGGAAGGAAAAGCAGCCATTACGGATGTAAATAATATATTAAAACGACACTTTATATTGTTACAGATAAAACAATTGCAATTGGCAAGGTCCTGAAGGTGGTCGAGTAAACATGGCACTACAATTCATAATTTAGTTAGGCTAGGCATTTCCAAACCTGTATCATCAGAGAGTGGATGTATTATGTAATTCAGAATATTGAGAGATCTATGTGAGAGCTCAAGTGTATTTGCTTTATCGTTGGTGTTTTCGAAATATAGAAAAGCTAGTCCCTGTGGAACATTGAGTACTGTTTGCGGCCACTGCCATCTAGCAACACATTTATTTTTCGAATAATGCAATTTTTTCCGCTTCATTTTAATTCGAAATTGTTACAAAACAACATACATGCGAACTATCGCTAGCAACGTTGAATACTGTTTATTGCGATATTATTATTATTTTTAAATTTAGTATATAAATATTGATTAGGTGCAGGAACATAAGGAAATCTTTACTTTTGAGCTCAAATTATGTTTTTTTTTTTGTTGTGTATAAATTTGACATATTAGAGAAAGGTAATAAACTATTAAGTAATTTAGTACTCAAAATATGTAATTGATTACGTGGATTGTTTTAATAAATATTATTATATTGTAATAATATTATTTATGTATAATTATTAGACAACAAATTTATTTAAAAATATGCACTGCATGATCTCAATCAATACAGTGACTTAACAGAGGTTGGGCGTTGCTATCGTTAAGTCGAAAAATAGATATTAAAATATTAACACTTTGCGATACCCAAATTTTTTTTGGTTTTTTTTTAATGACTCGTCGGTGGTTTATGTCCTTTGTGCTCTTATATCAAAGCGCCCTTCATATAAACTTGTGTAAAATTGACCCCAAATGGTTATGTGAAACAGCTATAGCCACCTGTAATATACTGCGTGATTTTATTAGTAAATCCGAGCCATGTCAAATGCAAATGTTCTAATATGGTGCAAACAGGACCAAATAAGTTAAAACAATTTTTAAACTTATCCCAACAGCAATAAATAACAAATTATTTTGCAGTCTATTGTTAAAAGTTGATTGATATATAAGATATTAAATTTTATTAAAAGCACACAAAAAAATAAAAATAATATTAAAATGTTATTAAACATATATTAACTCTGTTGTTTATTTCGCCGCTAACATAATCTGATGAAAATGTAGGAAATAATATTAGGTATATAAAAAATTAAATAAAACGAGCACCAAGTGATACTAAAGCCCTGACTGTGTTGTGTTATATGAATAATATAGAAGCAAATGAAGCAATCTCCGTTCAGATCAATTTTTGGATAATTAAATGAAACGTTCTTGTTATAGTTGCTGTAACTTTAAAACAAATATTATTGAGCTATAACTTAGAAATGTATAGTTTTAGAAAATAAAATTACCACTTATGGAATGTTATGCAAAAAGATCGAAAAAAAAATGGATATTGCTGTATTTGTTTTTACATTATTCATATGGTAGGATGAAGCTCTCATATGCTTAAAGATGATCATTGTATGCAAACTTCAATCAGTGACCGTTGCAGGTTCACATCCTTTTTTTTTATGATTATCCAAAACCTAGCGTCTATTTCAAATCATATAAATTTAAATGATCTAACTGGCTCATAATATAAAGCGAAACTATTTACTTTTATTTTAAAATTATTTGCTATCTATACTTTAATAAATAAAAATTACCAAGCCTGATAAGAACTCGTAATCGTTAGGTATGTTTATAATACTGATTATATTACTCGCAATATTTTTTAGAAACTTAGTAAAAACACCTGGAATTTTTTTTTTTTATTACATATATTATTTCACGGTATCGTACGTTTGAGATGGAGGGTGTCAAACATAAATCCTATTTATAATTATTTTAACGTCTGGAGTGTCTATGTGAGAACAACGTACTTACGTAAAGCCATATATATAGTTATTTTATACATATACGAGAAATAACGACTCATTTTTGTGTAAGGGTGGAGTATAAAATATATGCTTATTAATATAATCAGTTTTTTTTACAATCGAGGCGGAACTTTTAATATGTTATTATCAATATGGATATTTTGTGTATATTAGTGAACAAAACGTGAGACGGACGCTGTCGCCTACACCGGTTCACCTGCGCTATACTGTATAGGGTATATATTATTTGTCGACGATGCTTGTAGTGGGGTGTCGTAGTGCCTTCATGTTCCCGCTAGGGGGCCGCGTCCGTCGCGCGCGCCTTTGCCGTACGAGTTACGACAGCTTGCCGGCTGTCTGCAACTATATTATTTTGTTTAAAATAAAATAAAATTTTATTATAACACTCGCCTTTTGTTCTTTCACTGAAAGTATCACAAATACTTATGTATTGTAATCAACATAACAATTATAATAATGGAATCGATGAATATGTTTCTATCAACTATTTCTACTTTCCGTTCTATAATAAATGAATGAACTAGAAAATATTTGTGACTATTAGAGTAGATAAGAAACTTAGGAACAGACATTATCAACATTTAGGAAAACTCAAAATGTGGTCAGATGAATAATATTTTATATTACATTGTATATTTACATGCTTATAAATTGGTTTTTAAATTTTAACTGGCTTTGGATGTTATATAACCAAAACTGCCCCGTTCCAACTTCCTAATCCTGTCCATGGGGTATTCCATATAAAAATACATTTTTAAGGAAAAAGTTATATTTTTCTGCATTAGTTTTTAAATATTACACATGTACACGTTGACTGCAATTCCTTCAGACTTTTCATCACAAACCAATTTTATTTTAAATACTATAGCAGTCTTATGACTTACATTTAATGAAATTATTACAAACAAATTTATGACTTTAAAATGTGCGTTACTAGACATCTGAATAAAGAATTATTTACCTACGTAAAAATCAGTAATTAACAAGATATATTTGTACTATATGAATATATGAAACAAATAACTAATCTCTGCTATTAAAAACTAAAGAAAATTTCCAAAATTTGCAATCTCTTTGGTGGTTGCCTAAATACATTTAAACCCACAAAATTAAATAAATGACGATGGTTATATTGTAAATAACAACGTACATTTTACTGTCATTGCAAAATTTATGAAGATAAATTGAATAACTTAAACTGTGACAGTTGTGGATTCGCTTCCTCCACTCAGTGGAATGAAATATTCAATATTTTCATTTCCTCAATTTAGTAGACAAAGAGCGGCGTTAAGTTCCACCATTCAACGGACAGTGCCTCAAAAAATCGACGGATAGTAGAGAATAGAAGTCTCTTAATGGTATAGTTTCTAAACACTAGGTCCCCAGGTTCCCTTTGCCTACCCTACCATCTGCGGAATACAAAAAAATACAAAAGTGATTGTAGTTTACCATAAATTAATAGAAACAGTTACTATGTGACACATTATATTATACTATTTATAGATTAATTTACAATATCACTAAAGACCATGCAGGTAATGTAATGGTTTAAAATTAGTTCTTGTGAAGACATATATATTAATTTTCTCGTCATATACAACAACTTTATTAAATCATATTCTATGGAAATGGATTTTTTTAGAATAAAGTAAAACAACAAATCTAAATAATATAAATATGGCAGCTTAGTTTTTACTACTATTTAGTTAACATAGAAATATGCTTTTGAATATTTCATATGAACTTCAAATTAAATTTTCATTTAAGAGTTACAAAATTGTACATGTGATGTCTAGTAACAATTTGTTTTTGTCGAAAAAAAAATAAATAGTACACAATACAAACATAGAAAATAATAAAGGAGGTAATTAATATTAATATTATCATATTAAAATTTATTTATACACTTCTTATTAAATATAAAGTTATGAAGAGTAATCAATTTATTACAAAGTCAATCAAGGCATAATTAAGTGCTATTAAATTAAGCTTACTATAGTGAAAGTAAATAACTATAAAATTTGTGGCTGAATTGTTTAAAAATTTGCCAAACAAGCAAGTGTTTTTGATTACTATTTATTTACAAATTTTGGCTAGTTCCATTTCTGGAATGTCAATAGTACATACAACTAGGACTAAATAATGATATAGTCCCACAATACTTATTTAAATATAAAATAAACAATATTTACATTTGATTGAATTAGAATATCTTCAGTGAATAACTAATACACTCACATGAACCAATTAGACATTGAATAACTACTTAAAAAATGATCCTCACTAAACAATCATATCCAGAATATCAGTCTCAAATTTTAAGTACCTATAGTAGCTTAAAAAATATTTTGGCAAAATAGTAATTTAATCCTGAATTTTTATTTCATTTTTACTAATATTCTGATTCATTTGATCATTTTCATACTCCACAAAATCATCAAATAAACTAGGCCATGCTTCTGTATCATCATAACTACTCAGATCATCGCCTATAAATTCACAAAAGTTAAGAAACATGTACCATGTATCCTTTGGAATTCCCCTAATATGAGAATTTTTCTCAAGATAAGCCAACCACCTGTCTAATATAGGTGGTTCATTGTTGGTGAAGACTAGGCGCCAGAGCAGCACAGCAATATCCGCAGGTAATATCCTCTGGCCTGAAGTTACATCTAAACCAAACTTAAATGTAAATCTGTACAAGTCTTTGAATTGCTCTGAATCCCTCTTCAATTCTTGACTGATATCATTTAGTTTTTGTTGCACACCTTTAAG